>JAWDGP010005812.1:125000-142500 GCA_033675545.1 Elysia crispata
AAAAGTCTTGTGAAAATTAATGTATGTAATTTTAACATTGAATAAATTATTTTATGTGTTCTATTGCTTTTAAATCCCTTAGTACAATGAAAATAGAATTCAATGCTGGATTTTACTGCCCCACTGCTGCTTAGTTTGCAAAGTTTGGATTAAGTGAATCAAGCAATGCCGTCTCAAGTATATAATAAACTCGTCAATCAGGCCTCTTTACAAAAAGATCAACCTGAAATGCTCGTTATTTACATCTTAATCAAATTACAGAACGAATGAATATCTCAACTCTATGAGCAAATTGAGAGGTGGGGTTAGGGGTACGGGCATTTTAGTTTCCTATCCTGGACATGAAAATCAAACAAGCATTTTAGGGGAATTTGATATCGCGTTTGCAGAGTTTGTTCTTCAAACAAGCCCGGGAACTTCGCCTGAACTCCGCCTGAGAGACCGACACTGGTGGAGCAGCAACAACATCAAATATTGGAGGTTAGAGGGGCGAGTGAGGCAAACAGTGCTGGACATTTAGTTGTCAAGGGGAGCGGTTGGGAAATAGGGGTGACGGGTGGGAGCGGAGAAAGTGAAGCAACGGGTACAATGACCATGACAGCGATTGAGAGAATGATGGAGACAGAAAAGAGGAGATTGCAAGGGAAGAGAGAGAGAGAGAGAGAGAGAGAGAGAGAGAGAGAGAGAGAGAGAGAGAGAGAGAGAGAGAGAGAGAGAGAGAGAGAGAGGTTGAGTGAGAACGAAATTGCGAGACTGGCGAATGGTATTAGTAAAAAAAAAAAACAGTAGTAAATGGGTGTCGGAAATGGGATAAAAAGAAAATGGAGATGAAAAAAAGAAAAGAAAAGAGCAGGGATGCCAGTTTGATAGACACACAAATTGACACCTGAGATTGAAGCGGAGGAAAACCACAGATTGGCTGTTGGGCTACTATTGCTAAATTTATACAACAGAACTTGCTTTATCACATCGAGAAGCAGACAAGCCCAAACTTTAACCCAGCAATATTGCAAGTATGCAGCCATAAGATGGAAAAAGCCAGACAAGGAAAAAAAATGGGAGGGAGGCGAGAAGATAACGAGGTGACACAATCTTTACAAAGCCTTCCCGAATCGCAGTGACCAAACAAGGAATGCGACAGCCTCGTTGTTAGCGGCCATTATCATATTTGGACATTGGTCACACTCTTGGGTCAAACAGAGCGGTCAAGCTTTGCAGGGTTTTGTTTCCGAAATCTGTGGCTGGTAATCGAAGTGTGGACAAAGTCGTCAGCGAGATTTGGCAGCCTCAGTCCAGTTGGCGAAGAATTGTCCGCAGGATTTTAAAATAAAATGAAAAAAAAAAAAAAATAATTATAAAGAAAAAAAAAATCAGAAACCAGCATTTCAAGATAAACAAAAAAGACAGACTGCCGGAGCTATAGTACAGTGGTTTTCGGGTTCGATGACCGATTTTTTTCAAGTGCATTTTGTAAATCTCATTGGAGAGAATTCAAATTTCACTTTCCGAGCGTTATGGTAATGTGTAAAATAGATATCCAAAGTTAAGACAGGGCAAAGACTAGTAATGTTGTACCCCTTTTTTGACAGAAAATATTATTTCTCTAAAGGAAAAGGACTATCAAGTGTATTTGATTCGCTAATTTGAAGATCCTCGAATTAAAGTCTTTATATTATTAAAGCATCCTTCGATGATAGGTTGTTTTTTTTTTATCTATTTCTAAATAGACTTTATCTCTCAATCAATCGGTCAATCTATCTGCCAATCGTGAAGGGAGGATGACCAGAGCAGGAAGATAAAAAAACTGAATAACAAAACAATAATAAACTCATTCACAACTTTGTTGTACATATTTCTAAACCTTGCAATTTTTTTCCAATACAGCTAGCTGTAAAGAAAACTGTAAAGATAAATAAAGGTTGGGTGCATGTCTCCACACCATTTCCACTCCTCTATACCTATAGTTCATTTTGTTTGTTACACTGAATGTAGTTGAAACAATTTTGTAATCCCCCCCCCCCCCCACCGCATATATCTGATTGCCATGGCAGCGCAACTCGGTCCGCTAAAAGGATAGATTTGAAACTATATGCATGTATCTAACCTACCCAAGGTTTAGACTTTTACTCGAAATTTAAGTAAATATCTCAGCAATTTGAACTGCTTTAGTAGACCAAGTTGAGTTATAAGGACGTTCGCATTTCTTAAAAAAATGTTCAAAATGTGCTAACGAAAAGTCTCACTTAAAAAAAAATGGAATAGACAAATTTTGAAAAATCTGGAGGTCGTTGTCACTTGTTATCGAGATCAATTTAACAAGAAAATTTACGAGAAAGTTGAGGTCTTTGTTTATTTTATTTTTGTGAACTTCGTAGCGTTCGTGTCAGATAAATGAAACTTGAGAATAGATAACACCTGTTGTCATGGAAACTATTGATATTAAATTGAAAATGTGTTGATATGCAATTGTCATTACAGTCAAGTAATGGGGTATTGCAGGCAGCAATGTGTATCTCTGGGAATGAGAGAGAAAAACAGGTACATACACTCACACATAAGATGGGAAAAGAAAAAAAAACCTCCAAAAGATCGAAAGTGTTGGCGATATAAACAGTACAGAAAATGTATTGAGGTTTCTATAGTTGGTTACTGTTAAGTATTATTAAATATAATGATCCTCTAACTTTATAATCTTCAGATGTGGAAAGATGTGACGCTCAGTATATAAAAGCTCATAGCGTTGTGTCATTTTTCGAAACTTTAGAGAAAGAGAGGGAGAGAGAGGAAAAGAGAGAGAGGAAAAAAAAAGAGAGAGAGAGAGAGAGAGAGAGAGAGAGAGAGAGAGAGAGAGAGAGAGAGAGAGAGAGAGAGAGAGAGAGAGAGAGAGAGAGAGAGAGAGAGAGAGAGAGAATGCGATGGGACAGAGAGAAAGAGAGACAGACAAAAAAGACTATCAGGTTTGAACTTTTATTTTCTCTGACAATCATTCCCTTTATCGTGCATTCTTCTTGAGGCTTATTTGTTTGCTTCCTTCAAGCAAATATCCTTGATTGGGTATACAAAATTAGACGGGTCAAGAGGCAAATCACCTGAACATGTCAATCGACAATCGGAATCAGAAGATGAAGACATATCTGTATCTTTGCCATTATCTCAGATCCAGCGTTTGTCCATCACACTTACCGAGCGTTATCGCTAATCAAATACAAAATTCCTTCAAACTTGATGCTGTCGCCGTAGCTCTTGCAGGTCGCACCTCGGATTAAAGACCGGATTAAGACAAGGCGTCCCCCTGCTCGTGATACTGCACCTGCGCGGTCAGAAGTTACATGATTGTAGCACTTGGCATTTTTCGGCATAGGTCAGCGCGTGGGAATGTTCGCTTGTCCACCTGGTCAAGGTATTTTATTTTTGGTGTGTTACTCCATGAAGGCCCTAAAAATTTTATTTTTGGTGTGTTACTCCATGAAGGCCCTAAAAATTCGCCAAGATGAACGAGTTACTTGCATTGAATGTTTAGAACAAAATAAGAAACTGTCACGTTCATTCGTTTCATGTACTTTTTATCTCTGGTATTCTCCCTTTTTTTAATTAACAAGATGTTTTTGGTGGGTCCTCTGTCTTTGTAGAACACTACCGTGCATATTTAACAAGACCTGAGGTGACTACGCAGTTTTAAATAATATTTTGAACAACAGATTTGTAGCTAAAGATCATAAATTTTGTTTTCCATCTTGTCAATGAGGGTCTTGTCCTACTGATATTAAATGTAATGATATGAATGCTGGTAAAATGTATTTGTTAAAACAACTACTTCACAACTACATTTCCATTTTGACAATGTTTTTTTTTTTTTTTTCGTTAGATTCTTCCTTTCCTTCAGTTCAACCCATGCCACTTGTAGAAAGTATCAGCTTTAGTCTGATTAGCTGATGTAATGAAACACTGAAAACTTCAAAGCTTCGAATTACACCGTCATTGATGGGCTTTTGTTGAATTATGCTACTATGTCACAAAACATTCAATATTGTAACGATTTGTTCAACTCTCTGAAATGCAGATAAATGTATGCTTCTCTGCCGGGACCCTCTCTGCCTGCTTTAGCTCATGATCGAGAGGCACAGACACAGGCTTCAGAATGACTTAGCCCGAGGGTATGATTATGAATGAACCATCACAAATTATAAACATGCACTCGGAAGTCAAACATAACATGCGACATAAAAGAGTAAAGAACAAGAATAAATAATAAAAAAAAAAAAAAAAAGATTTTCAATGCTGCGAGAAGCGAGAAGAAAAGATAAGGTGTGGGAGGAGTAAAGGAGGATAACCGTGTGTTGGGGGAGGGTACCGGGCAGAAACAAACTCAAGATACAAATCACACAACCTGCAGGTTTTCTAATCGGCTTATCCTGTGTCCCCTGCCTCTGTGTGTCCACACCGCCGTCAGCTTCTGCTTGCACCGATACGCTAATCCCTTCAGTTTATAAAAGCCTTCGTATTTTCCTTTACGCTTTATCTTCTCGCCTGTCTAGTGTCATTAAATCTTCGCCCAGACTGAGGCAGAAGGAACCAATTGGTATGCCGCTGCCACGCGACAAGATACGATGGTCAGAGAAGTTACGGAGAAGAAGCCATGACGTCACTTCCTCGTTGCAATGTTTGATTAATAGTTCTTAACATTGCGCAATTTATCATTTTACCAAGAGCAGAATTGTCTTAAGTATAGGAAAGATAGAACACTTCAGTGTTGTGTTTTTAATGAGGCGAGTAAAACAGCGTGTCAGAGATGCTAAAGCACAGGCTCCTATCATCATCTGATTCTTTAAAATCAGCATTGACATCACTTCTTTTCTCCAACTGCTTCGGGCTCATCTCTGATCATCGTGACATCTGAACAGAACAGGGAACTATAACATTTCGTCAGATGTTTATCACTAGAGATTACGTGGTGATCTGGTACTAATTTTCATAAAACAAACGAGCGTGGCCTCATTCACATTTAGACAAAACAAAAATCTGTGTATCCCTGGACCGACGCGTGCGATAACAGGTAACTGTGAGCACATTGTATCTACTTACTGTGAGCATTATTTTCTTATTTTCTACTTCGGCTATTATTTCTTAATAATTAGTCTAAATCTTGACCGTCTAAAGAATACAAATTGATATTTTACTTGTTGTTCAACTCCACATAATTGCATTGATAATTTAAGTCCAGCCCTCTAACGTTAAATCGTGTTCTTTTATTTCATTTTTATTAGTTTTCACAAAAAAATACTGCAAGGTTTCTATTAACTCGTTAGGCTTAATTATTCCAACTGTTACTCTTCGAGAACGTACCGAGACAGATAAAGAGAGAGAAGAGAGAGAAATCAGCGTGTAAAGGGTAACGAACTAGCTTTCTTTCAGCTCCCAGCTCTGAATGGATACTTTGACAACGTCCAGTGCAATTACATTCTACAGGCAATAATAAAGGCAGTGTATTCATACAAAAAAAATCATATTTACATCATATCAAATACGTCTTGTACATCTATTTTGCATTAAATTTGACTTTCTTTTCCTCTGCATCTCTCTCACCCCTTAACTTACTCATCTGTTTCTTTTCACCCAATCTTACGCTCTCTTTCTCTCGAACTATTAATTTTTTCCTTTTAAAGATAGTTTTCTCTGCTCTTTTTATTTCTTCCCTTTAAATTTTATCGTTTGAAAAGTCCTTTTCTACTCTCCCATAAATATAAAATAATTCCAACGCTTACACCATATGAGTAAAATCTTCAAATGTCGTGCAATAGTCATTCCTTACACCAATAACACTATAGCCCTTGGGACCACCTATAAGATTGGTCTATGGCTCTTGTGGACCCCCATGGTGGGTTTCTCAAAGATCACAATAGATGTCTCTTCTTCCAACGTCTCCTACAGTTTGAGAATCCTTGCATGAAAAAATTGAACTAAACTGAAATTTGGCGAAGCGAAACCTCCCAGGGTTGTGCTGTATTTTGAGATCATGTTTAAAATCGTGTCTAATTCTGTTGTAAAGATTTTTCTTTGAAAACAGAATAACGTTACTATGTTTCACACCTTGCTAGAAATTTTTAAGTTAAAGAGTGTCAAGGTTATAAAAAAAGTAATCCCCAATAGTGAAAAAGATAGTCTTTATTGGGAATTTTTTTCTTCCAGACTTCCTAGCACAAGAAAAATAATTACTAGTCTATAACCATCCGACCAAAAAAAAAAAAATAAAATGACAAAAAAGCGAAGCTCTTTGATCCATCTTCTGTTAATCTTCCTTGCTCGGTATCATAATTATTGTATTTTTTTAATAACTTCTCAAAATGAAAAGTTTTATCAAGGATTAGTAATCGCTATATCTACAACAGCAAAGCAAAAACAATAATATGAGTTCAAAAGACAAACTACACTCCTGGTAAAATTTAATATCATGTTTTCAGATTTTGAATTTTCTAAAATTAAAGATAAATTTAATTTGCCTCAAAACGTTTTGCTCTTATTTTACTTGTGTGTATGATATGTTATTTACGTGTATGTTTATGCTAATTTGTAACGTGAATAAATGTTATAAGTCTAGAATTGACATTACCAGCTTCCAGTCTGACCCAAACTTAAAGACAGCTTGTCCACAAAATCCATTTATGTGAAAGTATGAAATTAGAGATTTTTCATTATCTTACAAGAAGAATAGTGACCTAACTGTTTGATATCCAGATCTGTTTATGTACCCTTTCAAGCATCATAAGAATGTAGGTTAGAATATTGATTCCCGCAAAGCAGAGCGCCTTTTAACATTTTTCCCCTGGAATTCATAGATTTCTAATACGCTTTTAAAAAGATTTTAAAACAGATTAGGTAATTACGCAGTTAGCTGATTTGTCATTATGGAACAAAATCTTTTAACGCTATACTTGAGATATAAGATGAAATTATTTACATAAAAGAGCAATCCAAATTGCATCTTACTTATTTGCTCCTCAAAGTCTGCAGGCGCGCACAAAACTGCGGTTCGGCGCGCAAAGGAATGAAAAAAGAAATTAAAAAAATGGATACTTTGCAAGAAAAGTGTGGTGGTTACGGTTCGCTACGGCAAATTATCCAAATTTAGCTATGCCTTCCCCTGAAATGAATTCACAGAAATTTATTTGACGTTTTTTTTTTTTTTTTTTGTGATCAAAAGAATTTTTTTTTTTGCCGGGATCAAAGGGAGAAAGAGAGAAGAATCGAAGAACACAATCATTTATGTACTTGAGTATAGGTAATGATATTGGATAATAATATTGTCTTGATGGTGTATTGGAAAGAATAAGTTTGTGGCTGTGTGTGTGGTTGAGGATCTTACCTTCAATATGTTTCTAGCGGAGAACAAGGGTTTTGTGCATCCTCTGCTCTCTCTTTCAAAAGAAAGGAAGAAAGGTTGGAAAAGGAGAAAAAAAGAAGAAAATGATAATAATAATAATAATAATAATAATAATAATAATAATAATAATAATAATAATAATAATAATAATAATAATAATAATAATAATAATAATAATAATAATAATAATAATAATAATAATAATAATAATAATAATAATAATAATAATAATAATAATAATAATAATAATAAGAAGAAGAATAATAATAATAAGAAGAAGAAGAAGAAGAAGAAGAAGAAGAAGAAGAAGAAGAAGAAGAAGAAGAAGAAGAAGAAGAAGAAGAAGAAGAAGAAGAAGAAGAAGAAGAAGAAGAAGAAGAAGAAGAAGAAGAAGAAGAAAAGAAGAAGGAAGAGGAGGAGGAGGAGGAGGAGGAGGAGGAGGAGGAGAACTCATCCAACCGATGTCAGCATGATTCAAATGTTGTAATTGCAAGTATTGTAATTATCATGACGATCGCTTTATTAGACTTTCGCTTGTGTTGTAAAAGAGAGAAGAAAAAAGGTAGAAGGGGAGAGAGAGAGAGAGAGAGAGAGAGAGAGAGAGAGAGAGAGAGGGAGAGAGAGAGAGAGAAAGAGAGAGAGAGACAGAGACAGAGACAGAGAGACACAGAGAGAGGGAGAGAGAGAATCGAAGGCAAAAACTTCAGTAAACATACAGAAATGCAAAAATACAAAATGAGGGAAGGACGTAACAAAAGATAAAGATTTATATAGAAAGTCAGAGAGAGAGAGGGAGCGACAAACAGAAAACACAGAAGTGCGTGAGAGATGGAAACAATGACAACGCCACACACGATGCCAGAACGCAAAGAAGGACGCACAAGTCGGGTTGGGTGGGAAAAGAAAATAGCACAGTGTAACTACAAAGATGTTTTTAAATTAATTTTGATCGAGATGAAAAGACCTAAGGATTCCACCGCAGGCGGCCTATTTCTCGACGAGTTAGAGAGAGGACAAGAAAGAAGGAGAATAACTTTGTCCCCTTGTGTGGTGACTCCCGTAGTGTTTGCGGCCTACTCATTGTGTTCGCTCTTTTCCTTCTCCCATGCCCTTCTTTTGCTCTTTTCACGCAACGGGTGCAATACTGAAGCTAGAGGTGGAATTTCTTGTTTTTTCTGCAGTAACTCTCGTTAACACACACTTCGAACGCGAGGTAGAGAAAAAAACATGTGTAGAGAAAGAAAAATAATCATCAAAAGAGCATTGAAATTTAGAGATTAATTTCTCAATCCGCTTTGATTCCAGAATGTTTCGTTTCGCAAGATGTGAGAACGTAGCGGGTGCTTTTTGCAGATGTCCGTCTTCTCTTCTCTTCCCTCGGAGTGCGGGACTAGAATATCAATTTTATGACGCGAACATTGATGGAGGCGGATAGAGGGCCCTGATCCAATGTTTATTTTAGAGTCTGCCGTAATTGTGGTTTTACTGGAGGATGATATGAAGATGCTGGTTGTGGTGATGGTGGTTCTGATATTGGTTGTGACAAATGGGTTTGGTCCATTTAGTTATGGTTGGACGAATGAAATAATATGGATTCAAGGAAAAGAACATTTTGAGCTCGAGACAAATGAAAATCTATTGGTGTTTTTAAACATGTGTGGTGTTGACAAGTGTGTCGGCCTGGTGATTAAGAGAAAACTCCAAAAATACGGAACATAATGGTGCATCCAGTAATAAAAATTGTGCCTGCAGCATCTATGTCTTATTTCTTAGGGATTTATGCAAGTAAAGGCAAGGCGAGGACTGGCCATTTACGGAAGTAGCTCTCTTTACATGCTGTTGATAAATGCGTACTTAATAGCCTTATAATTGTAAGCTTCAGCCTGTAGTGTTATTAGAAAAGGACTGCCCAATAGATTATTTTATTGACCACATCATCGAAATGCTAATGTCCGCATCAAAAGTACGGCAACCTTTTTGTTTTCTATTGTTTTAAGCAAAATTTTCCTAATCCAAGACAAATAGGCGACAAAATGTGAGAAATATTATTTTCCATCACGTACAAATAAGAAATTGCAAAGAACTTGACGTAGAGATTGTTGTGAGGATTGATGAAAAATATAGAGAGAGGTGTAGCGGAGAAGGAAATTAGGAATGGGGCTTAATCAGAGAGAGGAAGACAGAAAGACACATGAAAACAATGGCAGAAAGAAAGAGTCACAGAAAGAGAAAGAGCGCAGAAAAGAAAAACTGACAGAGAGATTTAGGAAAAATGAGAGAGATACGGAGTTAGGGAGAGATAGAGGGAGGGGGCGGTGAAAAGCAGACACAGAGAAATAAAAAGTTCTACCCTGGTAGACAAGACGCTTCATAGACAAATTTTGACATTGAAAAGTAAAAGAGAAGAGAACTGAGAAAGAGGGAGAGAGGAAGTGAGAGAGAGAGAGAGAGAGAGAGAGGAGAGAGAGAGAGAGAGAGAGAGAGAGAGAGAGAGAGAGAGAGAGAGAGAGAGAGAGAGAGAAAGTAAGAGACAGAGAAAGTAAGAGACAGAGAGAGAATGAATAGACGACAGGAGATACATACAGTGCATCAGCGAGTGAGTAAATGCGTGTAAGCCTCCCTGGGTGAGCGCGGGCATGCCAGGCTGAAGGGAAAGTATTGTCCCTCCTGCTTTGTAATCCGCTTAGCCCAGGCCTGGAAGAAAAGAGCGGAGACAGCTGAGTACGAGCAACACGCCAGGTTGGGGGGGGCGACCAGGCAACACTGTGACAGAATATACGGAGAAAGTTCGAGCTTTCACTCAGATAGACGACACTGAGGCAGGCGATGCATGTGATGAGACAGACTGTAAAGATACGGTCAAGTAACAAACAGACTGGCAAAGCAGAAACAAGCATTACATGTAGGCGAGACATTGACAAGACTCTCAAGGCACTGTTAACCAACACTGAAACAGGCAATGCACCTGATGAGACACACTTTCAAAAAAAAAAACCGGGTACGGTCAAGCAAAGATGAGAAAGAAAACACTGAAACAAGCAATACATTTGATAAGACAGACTATCAAGACACGGTCAAGCAACACTAAAAAAGGCATTACATAATTTAATGAGACAGACTATCAAGACACGGTCAAGCAACACTAAAAAAGGCATTACATAATTTAATGAGACAGACTATCAAGACACGGTCAAGAAACACTAAAAAAGGCATTACATAATGTAATGAGACAGACTATCAAGACACAGTCAGGCAACAATGAGACAGACATTTCATTTGATAAGACAGACTATCAAGACACCGTCAAGCAACACTGAAACAGGCATTACATAATGTAATGAGACAGACTATCAAGACACCGTCAAGCAACACTGAAACAGGCATTTCATTTGATGAGACAAACTATCATGACATGATCAAGCAACACTGAAACAGGCATTACATAATTTTGGTGAGACAGACTATCTCAAAACATGATCAAGCAACAGTGAGACAGACAATACATTTGATAAGACAGACTATCAAGACACGGTCAAGCAACAATGTGACATACAACACTGAAAGAATCAAAAAAGACATAATATAACACCGTCTGCGAGACAAAAATAATATTGTCGCAAATCGCTGTGAAAGGGGGTGAGAGAGGGCACAGTCAAAGATAATACCTTCTTAATGTTCAGCCTACGTAAAACGTGTCACAAGATAGGAAACGATGAAATAATAAAATAAGGCGATTATTCTAAATGTCAAATTCTCTCACTCATATTGTAGTATCCCTCTATGTTCAACACTGTTGGCAATGCAGAAGACCTTTTCCCACTTTCATCATGACCTTACTCTGCCAGGAAAATATATATGCATATGAATATTATTATCCCTGCATAATTATATTCTTTTTAAAATCTTTTTGCCACACCAATTCCACCTACTTTAAATAGTCAACACGGAGACATAAAACAATTTTGATATGCTGAGGACAGACACTATGGATCAAACATAAAGCAGGGTTACAAGTTTAGATGGGCAAATAGACTACATGGTATGAACGCCTCACCTTCAAGTTTCACCGCCATAAAACAAGGGGCACTCTTTCTTTGATTACACTTCACATAAGCATTAAGAAATAGTCGTTCCACATGAAGTTTTTAACTCTCCTTATATTAGTTTTTGCACACGCGAATTCAATATTAAGTTTATTATACACAAGTCGAGATCCCGCAAATCTTCATGAAGCTGGAACACATCTTCATAAATAAGAATTTACTAGGTAAATTATCAAAGTACTCAAACATAATTAAAAGCATTATTTCCCAAACTAACGATCGGAAAACAAAATGGGGTGGGCTTTTGAAGTCATGGTGATTCACGAGAACAAACCAAACTATGCGCTAGCGAAGATTCAATTTATGTCAAACAATATTATTAAGGTGGCGTTGCATCTTACAAAATTAATGATCATAGTGTATAATGGGTTTCAAATAAAACTTTTTTTTTCTATATTTTTCTTTACTTCATAGCTTTCAGGAAAAGAATTTTTTTTTTTTTGGATTATTCTTAGATTTTTTTTCTATTTAGACCGATTCAAAGTATTCATAAAGCAACTCTAGCCTGCGCACAGGAAATGATCCCGAAAGGTTTTTCATTGTCAAACCCTTTTAACCTGTGATAAAGTATGGGTAATATATATATATATATATATATATATATATATATATATATATATATATATATTGTTTAGGAAGTACAAAATTAGAAAAGTGTTCAACTTTAAGATGGAAATCATTGAAACACATGTGTGGCGAATCACAGTAAGTGATGTAGACTTTCCTTAATTCATGTATATATAAAAGAGAAACATTTTCATAAAAAAAAGAGTCGTGACAGATATCAAAGGCATCACATTAAGAGCAGTTTAGTTTCCATAATTTAACATAGATTTTCTCAAATCAATTGTATCCTCATTCTGTTTCTCTTCATCTTAAATTTACTAGGATTTTGAAGATGCTCAGGAGGTCAATTCAGGGCCTTTGGTATCTTTATAACAAAGTAAGTCTGCTTTAAATAAAAAAGAAAATCTTTATTTCGGTTAATCGGAATTTTTGATATGCAACAAGTCTTGTAAAGGAAAAAAAAAAACAGATGAAACACTACAACAGTGATTAATTCTTTTTTTTTTTTTTTTTGTTCTAAGCAGTCCTTTATTCTTCATCCTTGATATTCTTCCTCTCCAACTTGTTTATGTTCTTTTTTTTATTTTTTTTAATTTAATGTTTTTGACGCCTCAAAAAGCTTTATGTTATCGGCACTTCCCTCTCTCTTAGCAGAAGAAGGGTGCCATTGTCATGCCATGACGCCTTCCCAAGCGCATGAATATTCATCTGCGCATTCTCCGCCGGAAGCTTCCTGATTGAAACAAAGTAGTTCGTTGACGCCGGGTTCTCTCCCTTGTGACACCGGAGAGCGACGCCAGGGACGGCCATTTTATTCCTTTACTTTCTAGCGGCAGTTCCAATCAAACTGTTAGTTTCTCTTTCCTTTTTTACATATATCCTCCTTTCTGTGAAGAAGTGCCTGCTGTATTCCAGTGATTCCATCCATCTTTTTTTTTCATTTTCTTTTTCTTTTCTCTCTTTTCTCTCTTACCGTCTCCCTCTTTATTATTTTTTTTCTTTAGTCCTTTTCATCCACGTAGACGCAACATTTATTTTCAAAATGAATGTGCTTTCAACATACTTACATTTTCTTAACATTTCATCCAAATTGATTTTTTTTTTCACTTTCTTGGTTTCCCGCATTATTTACCATTTTTGTTTCGCTATTTTCCTTCCTTATTTCTTCTACGTGCCAATTCCTTCTACAACTTATTTCATTCTTTGTCTTTGTACATTTAAAAAATAGATTACAATTCCTAAGTTTTAAACTTTCTTTTCCCTATTTAGACTTACTTTTATTGATCTATGCTTTCCTCTCCTTCCCTTCCCACACACACTATTGTTTCCTGTCACCATTAAATATCAATTCAATTCAATTTTCCTTCCCTATCTAGATCCACTTCAATAAAAAATCGTATGATATGCCAATAAAATCCACCAACATGAGCCTTTAGAGGCTTTCAATAACACGTGCGTGCTCACGGGGCCTGCAATGCACCCAGTACAATTTCTTTCGAATAAAATCAATCCATATTCATCTATTTTATTCATTATAATAGGCCATGGCGAACAAAGGGCTCATGACGTCTAATAAAACATAAAAATCAAACTACTATAAAATACGCACCTGAATTACATGGTCCATTATTACGCCAGAAAACCACAGGATGAACAATAACTTACTCACTTTATGACGCTCGTGCCTCAAACACTATAGCTACCATCGCTTTCTTTTATTGGTTGCGCTCTCCAGAGCGTGTAAATTTTATTTCAAGATGCACATTAAACACATTAATAGAAGAAGAAATTGAAAGAATACTTCTCTTAGGTGTATGTGTTTCTCGGGTGAGTTGGGAAAGATTAAGAGGAAATCTATGGATAGTAAAATCAAAATGGCATGTACAGTACCTTATACGCATTCAAGCCCTACGTCGGAGAACGTTTTACGGTGAAAAATCTAATTTTATTTTACTTATCATTCATCCATAAGTTTATTATACCAGAAAAATGATGTCACATATATGCATAAAAAAAAAATCATTTTTAAAACTCAAGTCGCCAAATAATACCAAAAAAATGCTTATACAGTCTAGTATTATAACGTCATATTACTTCTGCGACGACAGCTAATACTTATATCAAACTGATATTACCACTACTACTACTACTACTACTACTACTACTACTACTACTACTACTACTACTACTACTACTACTACTACTACTACTACTACTACTACTACTACTACTACTACTACTACTACTACTACTACTACTACTACTACTACTACTACTACTACTACTACTACTACTACTACTACTACTACTACTACTACTACTACTACTACTACTACTACTACTACTACTACTACTACTACTACTACTACTACTACTACTACTACTACTACTACTACTACTACTACTACTACTACTACTACTACTACGTTACTGCTGCTGCTGTTACATATATATACGACTTGGTAACACTTTAGACTTCGACTTCTACCATTAAGACCTTTCTTCACTTATGCAACCACCGATATTACCATTGATAAATATGTCTGCACTTGTCACCATCAATACTGCAACTACTCGTCACTACACAGCTACTACCTGTAGGAGAAACCGCCTCTACTTAATCTTGAAACCGCTACTGGTAGCGATTCAAACGATGACATTAGCATAATTCCTTGTTAAGCTACTGTATTGTGGTCAGATATAATGAAAACATAAACACGCAAAAAAAAAGAAAAAAAGAAGGTCGCACCGCCTTGGCATAGTGAGCCAAAGTATGTTTGATATCAACTAAGTATGCTTAAGTTAATCCCAGCAGATTAATCTCTGATTTGCAATACTTTTAGAGAATCAGGTCTTCTATGAATTCAAACATATAAGCTTCTTGATGTCTTTAGCAGTCTTGAGAACGCTGTAAGCCTTTCAAGGTTTATTTTTTGTGTTTGTATTTTTTTTTTTGTGGGTATGTGTGTATGAGTATTTTTAGGTTGCTGAAGGGATAAAAAAGTTTGTATGTTTTCATAGATATCAGTCTTTTTTTTATTTTTTTTTAATGGCAAAATGGGTTTCAGATTTGTAGCAGACTTAAAGTTGGGAGAGCATCTGAAGTGAAATCATTTACAATGTTTCACATATTCACGAGTATTTTGATTGAAGATAGGTTTAATAGATTATCTCTTTTTCATTTTTTAATTTAACTGTTCTTGTGAGCACTATATTATTTTGTCTAATGTGAGGGAATTGGAAATTGAGATTGAAAAACTAGTTTCTCTCTTCCCGTTCATTGCATGTGAGTTTGTGGAATAGGGTGAGACGGCTTAATCATAGACTTGTTAACCTAAAATGTAAAAGTTTTGTTATTTTTTTTTTAGCATTAGCGTTGTACAGATCTATTTCGTTTTTTAAAGTGCCGATAGGATAGAACTTGAAAGAAGAGGGACTTTCTAAATTTAATATAAGCTTCCTATTTTTGATAGACCATTGAGAGCCAAAAAAAAAAAAACAACTAGTTTATTATTATTATTATTATTATTATTATTATTATTATTATTATTATTATTATTATTATTATTATTATTATTATTATTATTATTATTATTATCATTATTATTATTTACAGCTCTTCAAACCTTAGAACATTCGAGCACATGAAGTATGAACATGACTCAAATTCAACTGACTGGCGTGGACTACGACCGTCTCGGAAGAGAGTCGTATCAGTATTGATAAAGTGGCTTTGGTTTTTTGTTTTTTTTTGTTTTTTTTTGTGGCAAATCCTGACTGGAGAATCGTGGAGATGTAGAGCGGAAGAGGAGCGAACCGTGAGTGACAAGAGCAGAGAAAGTCTCCCCATCTGAGGCAAGGTGCAGCCACAAGATAACGGTAGCACTGGTCACGCCAAGGCATCTAACCGGCGGATTAGGACATCTCGCTAGCTTCCTCTCAGAGGGGGGTACGGGGATGCCGTTCTTTTGTGTTTGTGGTTGGTGGTGGGTATGGCATTCACGGGTTAGTGTGTATGTGTGAGTGTGATTGGATATTGTGGGAGCCAAATTAATGTGCCGCTGGAAAGAAAAAGAACATTGAACATTAATGGAGTTTTGTTTTCAAGAAATTCTGTTATTTTGTGTGTAAACGTTTTATTGATTATTTCAATTATCTTTTACTTTATTTTTTTACTTGCTTTAGTTGCCATTGATACTTTATTAAAAAAAAAGAAAGCAAAGGGAGGGTCAGAGAACAATCGTTATGACGTTAAACAAATATTTTCTTAAGTTTATACTTTGAATTAAATTATGGTTGTGCTTGCTTTTCTCACAAACCGATGAGGCAAATGGTGATCTGAGGTTAAGAAAAAATACACAGATGTAAGAAGGGGGTTAGGTCAACAATTCACAAAATTTCAACACCAGGACACAATAGGTTGATATTGAAAAACACGAGGATTTAAGAATATGGAGAGAGGCTTGATATGGTAAAATATAGCGAGACACTTATGGTATACTCGAGACGTTTAACTCTTTAACTTTAAATCAAAATTTAGAAATATTTATGTCTCATTTCCGTAAACAATCAGCAATAATAGAGAGGCATAAAATTCTGGAAGAAAAAAGAAAGGGCTTAATTTAAAGCTATACGTTGAGCAGCCATATAAATCCCTTTAATATTCCTAAGTTTTCTACCGAAATTTTGAGAAATATAAAAACGAGATCATTCAACTAGAAAGGTTCAATACAAACAAAATATTCGTGTGAGCACACGCGTAAATGGATTGGTGATAAAATTTGTATGGATTACAAAAGAGAGAGGGGGAGCTGTAGAGAGCTGATGTTGATATATAGAGAGAGAGACGGAGAGAGAGAGAGAGAGAGAGAGAGAGAGAGAGAGAGAGAGAGAGAGAGAGAGAGAGAGAGAGAGAGAGAGAGAGAGAGAGAGAGAAGGAATTGTATACGGTCTTGATAAATCAAAACCTCATAATAGTTAATAAACCTGTTTTATTTTATAACTTTGTCAATGAAAATTATGGTACTTTGATCCGTTTTGATTCTCTTTTATTACTATTTTCTTTTTTATTGATAGTCATAACCGACCATATAAAAGAGTTTACTTATGGACGTAAATAATGAAGTAGGAAAATATATGAAATCTGAACTCTTCTTGTGGAGGTAACCAACAATAATATTGTTCAATGCTAAGATTTAGACTTGTGATGCAGAACACTTATGTCAAGATTTCAACAACAAAAAAAACTTAACGTGCCGTGACAATGATGATAATGAATAATATTATTGCCATATGTAGATGATGTGTGCGTGATCATTTTTCAATAGGTTGTCCTTCCTAGGAGATTATAATGGTGAAAGAGCAAGCAACAGAATAGCTGAAATAGAAATGTAAACATAAGACCGATTCTTTGATCGGAGGATTTTAATACATCATAATTATCTTTGTGCGG
>JAWDGP010005812.1:147500-175000 GCA_033675545.1 Elysia crispata
ATCAATCCCTGTAACAATTCATTTTGTGGAGAATGAAGCCAATGAAAAGCTGGTGTGATAAGAGAAGATAATTATGAAAAATTGGTATTGACAAAAAGTATAAAATTTAATGTATTAGAAGCGTTTACAATTTTCATATGAGAAGCAGTTGTCTCCACGGTACTATCATTAAGCATTCAAAATCATTATGAGTGACTTACAGTTTAGGCCAATGATTTTGGTAAAATATTGAGAATGAGAGGCCGAAAGAGAAAACCGAACACCTCCAATTGATTTTTGTGAAGAAACTCGATCCTAGCTTGATAACCTGTTCTTCTTGTTAAAGAAAAATTGAATTTGTTTCCAACCGCATAATTGCAACTTCTCTTTCACTTCTCTTCAAATGTCTATCAAGTCAATGAGATTCTGTGTAGCCCTGTAGGGTAGAATGTTTATGAAGCTTCAATCTATTTTATAGCAGAATAAATGGTTGCCCAAAGTTTGCAATCTGAGACATAGCACATGCTTTTCTATATTTTAAGTCATAAAGAAACACTCATTGTCTTTTGAGCATATTATGTATTGCGAAGCCTTCCACAGCCGTCCAACATTTATTTGTGTCAGTTTCATGGGAGATGCGCTCTCTATGTAAGGCATGTTAATCTCAGAACAAGCGCACATAATCTTTGTACTCTCCGCAGTCCCCAGGTTGGGTGTTGGGACGTGGCAGCGTGTTAGCGGAGGGCAGGGCGCCATAGCCGGCCATCTGATAGCCGTGTTGTGCGGGGACCCCTCCCATCTGGTGGGAGCCGGACATCACTCCAGGCAGCTGCATGTTGGGCAAGGAGTAGGGCGAGTCCATGCCGCCTCCGCCGTAGTGGTGGTGGTGGTGGTAGCTGTTGTAGTTCTGCTGGCTGGCTACGTACTGCGCGGCCTGGCTGCTCTGGTTGACCGCCCCGCCGTTGGTCAGTCCGTAGTGGGAGCGCTGCATGCAGCTGCTAAGGTCCGGCATGGGCTGGAACATCGGGTTGGCAGGGTTCCACACGTCGCTGGCGTCCCGGCGCTGGGAGACTGCGGGCAGGCCGGACCCTGGATGGTGGTGGAGCAGAGGAGATGAGACTGGTGGCGGCGGCTTGTAGTCCACTGGAGACACAGAGGCTGGAGGCGGCGACGACTTCAGCTCTTTCTTGGGCAGCGGAGGGGTGGCGTTAGTACCGCTGCCATTGTGGGCGTTGCTGCTGCTGTTGCTGTTGCTGGTATTGTTGCTACTGCTCAGTGTGGTGGTCGTGTTACTGTTGGCGGTAGAGCTGTTGTTGTTGTTGATACTACTGCTGCTGTTACTCGTCTTCTTCTGGTCGGCAGCCTTGGCCTGTTGCCTGCACTTAGCACGGCGATTTTTAAACCAAACCTGGAGAAGACAAGGAAGGCTTCGTGTTATGTAACTGTTATTTTGGACAGTGTCTTGAGTAAAATATTATTTTCATTACGAGAAAATGAAAAAAAATGTGAAATTCTGTACCAAACTCAATATATTTCTTCATGAACATGATATTCTGATTTCGAAGAATGCTTTAGTCTGACTCATTGAAGGTTTCTGTTTGTATCCTTTATCAATTTGTCGAATGACCATATTGAAGGACGATAAGAAACTAGGACATTTGAATTCAAAAACTCTTATTTCAAACAGGATGTAATTGATTCAGTAGTTCTTAAACATAAATTAACAAATTTTTATTCCTCTGAGAACATTATTTACTCACTCATTAAAACACGGCAAAGAGTACAACTTGAGAATAAAAGGAAAACCAAGTATTATGCTTGGAAAAAAGGCAGCACTCAAATAGTTTGACAAAAACAGAGATAAGCATTATGGAAGAACCAAAGAATACAGATAGTAAATAAGTTTGGGCATGCCACTTTTCAATTTAATAAAATATGGGCTTCATGGGGCAGGCGCAGAAGGAAGTGGAGGAACATCATGAATCCATAAGAAAAGCAAACATGATATGAAGAGGGCAGTGATGAAATGGTCCGTCGACCGCTGTCCAGTCTCTTACATTGGTCAATATTGGACCTAGCCTGGGTCAACAATTCGTTCAAATTTTGTCTTGCCTGGGCATACTCCTCTCTCCCGCTTCAACTGACCCGAGGACGGTACGGGTTGACCTTACGGGGTCCTTACGTCAGATTGGTCATCAGAGACCAAGTCCCATGACTGGAATTTCGGCCTGGGAGGTCGACGTTTAATAGAATGGTTTGTAAAGTGTGCTGGAATGTTTGAATTAGGAGGCGCGCGTCATATACGAAGCCCAAAATGTACTGTATTGCCGAGGCTTAAATGATGATACAAAAGTGGTCGAAAATCATTAAGAAATGCGCCAACTAAAAGAACTGACAAACTTTTATATTCTTTTAGATTCCATTAAATTCAAGAACTCTTTAGTATGTCTAATGAAAATTTAAATCCAGAGTCCTCTAATGTTATATAAAAAAAATCCAAACAAAGCGACAGCGGCAGAGAGAGAGAGAGAGAGAGAGAGAGAGAGAGAGAGAGAGAGAGAGAGAGAGAGAGAGAGAGAGAGAGAGAGAGAGAGAGACAGAGACAGAAGGAGAGACAGATAGATAGATAGAGAGAGAGAGAGAGAGAGAGAGAGAGAGAGAGAGAGAGAGAGAGAGAAAGAGAGAGAGAAGCAGGTATTTTAATTATATGAGACTTTATAACGATATGACACAAAATGCCACTGGATCAACATCTCTGTTTGACATGTTTCCTTGATTAATTTTTTATTTATATTTTTAAGAGTGCACTGAGATCAAAGCGTACCCTGTTTCGCCTAATATCGAGAAGCGGACAGAAAGCCCAGATGATAGACCCTGTTTGCTGGAATCCCAGAGACAGTACGTTACGAGTGTGTCTGGGTTATCTGCTAAATATAGAAACAAGACGAAAACTATCCTGTTGAACGTGACCCGATTGTCTGCTTCCCACTTTGCTAAGTACAGTATATTCAAACTTTAATCGACTTTAAGGGCTAAATCTATCACGATATCTCTCGCTGTATTTCTCTCGGACAGAATTTGTCAAGCACATAGAATAATATTGAAACTCTCTCAGAGATACAGACGTCTGCTAAGAATTGTCAATTGGAGGGCATCGTCACAGCTGCTCTGTAACTAGTTTATGCGGTGTATGGTACACCAAGACATCGAACTCCATTTACATGTGAGCAAATAAGACAGATTCAGAGTGTATCCTCGTATTGAACTGGTCACAACCCCATTTGTGCACAATGCAAATCATTTGGAGCGGGACTTGAGGTATTGACTTGCATTAAATAGAGTCGGAGCTGGGACAAAGCTTTAGACACAATGTAGACCTGTCTGTTTGGCTTACGAGCACGGAAATCAATATCTAATGATAATTAGATATTGAACATTACTACGTTCTAACGAATTATGGCCTACCTAGTTACTAAAAAAAGTATTTTTTCGAGGAGAAGAAAATTCAGCATTTCCTCTTTCCACCAGATTTCGTTCGAAATTCATAGGCATAATTTAAAACGCAATGTTAACACTATTAACTTTGTTTTAGGGAATAAAATGCGCAGCTGTCATATAAATTATGGAAATATATTATTTTCATACATAATAAAGAGACTATTCAATAAAAAAAAAGAAAAGTCAAACGTTTACCATCAAGGATTTAACTTTAGCAAAACTTTCAATTTATGCAGATGATAATTATATCCCTGCTAATTGATGCAGAAAAAAACTTTTTCAAAATTCTAGCGGTGCACGAAGTCGCCTTGATAATCACATATAATCTGTTTTCATTTATTTAACATTTTTATTTGCTGTGTTGCACATGCGACACGCGCAAATAAATCGATACATTATTTTCTGTTCCCAATGATGAGCTAATTGTATCAACAAACCCAGCACTCCTTATTGTGCTGAATACGTTGACCTACAGAAACAAGAAAAGGCTTGGACCTCTAAGGTGGGCAGTAAAATGGCACTGTTGGAAGTCTGGGTGTGTGTTATAAGGCGGAGCTCTCCGACCGGAAACTCGGCTGAGCTCTGTTTCCGGAAAGCTCTCAAGGACTGATATCCTGTTCCGGTGCTAAAGTATCCACCTGGGCGGACCAGGCCTGGCAGTTCAACTTTTCTCTTTGTGCCAACAAAACTGGGCAAACATGGCGATGGGCAGTCCCAGGGAGCTTGGTCAAGATAGGTGTTAAATGGGCAGTAGACGATTCGTTTAGCCAAAAAGCTGTTGAAAAATAACTCCATACAAGTCTTCATATTGATTGCATTGGTTTTTTAATGGAGATTATGTTGTTTATGCCGTGTCAGTGCTTTACAATAGCAGAGGTGATTTCGCCTGAGCTGGGAAACAGAATATCCTCCGATTTTAAGCTAACCCATGCTTTTGAAAAGAACAAGCGCACTTTTTTGGGGAAAGGCCCACAGGTTTTCAGATGATATTAAATAATTATAAGACGTCGCACCTATTATCCATTTTTGTAAGATTAGCCTCATAACTTTCATGCAGTCTCTTATTGCATTTTTTGGAAAGAAAAAAAAACCTTGTCTAAAAGCTCAAACAAGGTAAAGCAGCGACTGAAATGACGTTAAGACATGCACAGACTTGGATCGATCTTGCATTGTCCTGAAGGCCAGGGTTCTTAGATTTCTTATCTTTTTGGGACTTCCCCAGTTTTACACTAACCCGTTAGCTGTCACTGTTTATTGCTATCGAAACTTCTCAAGACATCGGTCAGTATTTTTCTTGTCTATGGTCACTCTAGCATATACATCGCGTCCACCAAGCGACGCTATCCAATGGCTATTTTTACAGCCACCCACCTTCTACCCTTTTTACCGAACCCTCTGTTTCTCTTGGCTATTATACTAAACAAAACAAACACATACAAAAAAAATGGAAGGCAGGGGTAAAAGAGTCGTTGGAGCATTTCTTCCCCCAAGACGTCTGTCCGAGAAACAGAGAAGTAGCAGAAACCGCAGAATAAACAGAGGGAAAAACAGAGCAAGGGGGAATCGAGGACGCCCATTCAGGTGAGGCAAGTGACAGGCAAGCAGTCGGCATTGTGTCCCTGGTGTGGCGTTGCCTAGGGTGGGCACCTGTTACCTAACGGCTGCCCTTGGTCCTGGCACAGCCTGAAACAACACCTCACACTCCAGGGCCGTTCGAGCCAAGGATGTTTTGAGAACGGTAGAGTAGAGAGCGTTTTCTCTGACTTGTTGAGAGTAGGAGAAAAGAACGTAGATTTCCCATAGCAAGCGTAAGAACAAATTGAATGGACAGCTCGGAAGGCAACGTAGAAATAATATGTATCGTGACGAAGGAGGCAATGGAGGCTCGGGTTGGCCGGGAAAACTTAACGGTCTGATCTTGACAGGTAAACCAGGCAGAAATCGGTAGTAAATTATCGGAATGGGGAAATGACTAGCAAAAGGAAAAAAAAAAAAAAGAAATCCGAGAAAGAAGGAACGGATATCAAGAGAACAGAGGTTTCCTTGTCCTTAATGTTTTAATATGTTAAACAGACTAGCAGTGTAAAATGTCAGCTCCCAACATAGGCATGCATTAAGTTTGCTACACTTCTCCCACAGTCTCTCCCTCCCTTCCTCTCTCTCTCTCTCTATCTATTTGCCTATCTATCTATTTATTTACCTATTTGTCTATCTATCTATTTCTCTGATTATCTATCTATCTATCTATCTATCTATCTATCTATCTATCTATCTACTTCTTCTATCTACCTATCAACCTATCTATCTCTTATCCTTTTATGTGGTATATTCCAACAATATTTTACACTGTCATGCCATTTTATTTTCAGCAAACTCTTATCCCTACTTGGAAAAGCAGTCACAAAATTTAGCGTAATTGTGAGAACCTAATAAGGCCATCACTGGTAAATATTCTGAAGGATTCAGACTGTCCACTTCCCCATTCCGGCCACGAATGGCCTAGAAATGACCACGAGTCTTTTCTCGGTTGACCAGCTTTTCTCAAGTGCGTAGCGTGTTTCAGGTATGGCAAAACACAATTCTTTCTGTTGCCCAAGATCTCCCTGCAATCGACACAAGCCACACATTTTATTGTCTGTTTCATTTATGATTTTAATCATATTTAAATATCTCTTTTAATGTTATTAATTTCAGAGGAGAAAATAATAATTCTGTATTTGTTAAAACAAGTATGAAGTGAATCTGAAAATTTCTCTCTCAGTTTATGCTTCACAACCTTTAGAGTATGATAGGACTTAAAACGAAAGTTTTAGTTATTGAAAAAGTTGTCAATATAATTATGACTTCCGTCTCGGCAGAGAGAAGGGGAGGGGGAGGGGATTCACTTTTAACGTGGCTCATTGAGCCCAACTTTCTACCCGTTTCTTCTGCTCTCTACACTCTTGCATCCTTCTTATCCAATTTACAGCCAGAACACCTGAATTCTTTCAAACACTCCGTGAGCATCTCAATCGATTTTGTCAGAAAATTAATTAAGGCCCAATTAAACAAAACACACGCGTGTCTTGTTCGCTCATAGGAAAAATATAATCAAAGTGTTAAAGGAGTAAAAAAAAAAAAGCAGAATGAGAGCGAGTTTGTATGAGACTGCAACATTAATTTGTCTTGCGCCTTTCATGGCCGAGGTTGCAGAAAACTTGAGCCAATTACTGGGCGGCAGACCCGCTCCAGGCTGTTGTTCCTCTGAGCAAACAAGATCTCCAGGAATCACAAGAGGCATGGGTAAAGAGACCTTCAGGGCCAGGGTAAGGAAACACTGAAGGAGAAGGGGTGAGAAAGTGAGAGATGGAGAGAGAGAAAAGATAGATAGATAGAAAAAGAGAAAAGAAAGAAAAAGAGTCAGAGTGATAGAGCGAGAAGGAGAGAGAAAATCAAGAAGCCAGCAAGACTTTGTGTACCAGCGAAGCCTCGAGTGTCCTGGCGGAGTGGAGGGACAAGAGAATGAGCTTGTGTAACTTGTCTTGTAAGATCAACACCGGTAACGGAGGCTCTCAGGTAGACGGAACCTTTATATAGTATGGAAATTATTAGTACATTTTGATCATCACATTAGTTTCGCTTTTTTTATTTTTTTTAAAATCTGTCTCTGTCTTTGTCTCTGTCTCTCTGTCTCTGTCTCTGTCTCTGTCTCTCTCTGTCTCTCTCTCTCTCTCTCTCTCTCTCTCTCTCTCTCTCTCTCTCTCTCTCTCTCTCTATATCTTTCTCTCTCTTTGTTTTTTTCCCCACTGTAC
Organism: Elysia crispata; assembly: GCA_033675545.1. NCBI lineage: Eukaryota > Metazoa > Mollusca > Gastropoda > Plakobranchidae > Elysia > Elysia crispata. The sequence continues at coordinate 154,769 of JAWDGP010005812.1, forward strand.
TGGCTGCTTAGATTTTTAAGGATGAAAATAGAGGTCTGAAAAAAAATGGGCAATGAGTGCATGTATCTAGATTGATTCTTATTCTCATACAATTATTCTCAGTCATATAATTATTCAAGAGAAGTCATGGTCGAAATATTGACCAATGGGTGACTGGTTTGGTTTTTATTTTTGTGATGTCAATATTTTGGATCACGCTGTGTGGAAAAATTTTCTTTCAAAGCTTCTCTGTGGTTTACCAGAAATACAGTCGATTTTAATTTAGATCTATGAGTTATGACCAAACATTAAATTACGATGTTAAATATTAAATTCACCCTTGGGAATTAAGGATGTCTGTATGAATTTAGCTATAACGAGCGTTCATTAATATTTCTGTTCAGAAAGAAACGACGAGGAGCGCTTTAAAGAAAAAAAAAGTGAGAATTCAATAATTGAATGTCCAGCGTTGTCAATGTTATAAAGTACCTTCACGTCATGAAAAACCCACCATACAACAAAAGCAATAACAAAATTAACAGTAATCCTATCATCGATATTAGACTTTAAGAATGGTTTTAACAACAGCAGCAACATGCCACTATACGCCGCCGCCACCAACCACCACCACCACCAAAGCTACCAGCAACAGCAGCAGCTTGAACTCATCCTAACGGGCCACACATGGTGCAGGAACACTCGTGGACATCGAGCCAGCGACAATGAGTGACCGCGATCGACAGTCTCCCAGATAAACTAGTGGTACGGCCGATGCTGTAGAGCTCTCGCGTTATTGCTTGCTAAGCGAGATCGATGGACGCTCGGCCAATTCAATACACGGAGACTTTATGTACGGGAGAAACATACGGCCTGCCTTTCACATCAAGGCGCAATGGAGCTCGCTGACAAAACATACGTAATTTATTCAAGCTTGCTGTGGCGACACCTTTTCTCAGCATGTTTTTTTGTCAGCAGCTTTCTTGTTTTCATCATCTTGCATACACCCCTCTTTATTCGTTTTTTTTTCCCATCCGTCTTTTATTCCATATGGCATAATATACAAGCGTTGTTTGAGGTTTGTTTTCAGCGGCGTGTTTTTTCTTTTGCGTTCGAAGCACTTGAGGAATCGGGCAGTCAGTTCCGCGGCCACCAATCCCCCCGTCATTCAGATCTATAATAGATTTTTCATTTCTGGTTTGTACGTTGCATACAATGCCCTGAAAAGGATCGGCTTGGTTAATTTGTTGCCGTGAAAAGGCAAGTTGTTCGCCTTGATGGCCGTGAGAAGAATAGCTCTGCCAGCAGGGAGGAGCCCACGGGAGGAAAAAAAAACCATTGCTTCACAATGGGAGGTAACTCTCTCTTCTCCCTCACTACATTTCGCTCTCTTCTGTTTTAATTTTTTTTCCTCTCTCCTTTACGAAAAGATTAATTGAAAACAAAACTTATTAAAATCTAGGTTTGAGGTTGCTCATAAGAAGAAGAAAAATCACTACTAAGGCTTTTGCAATAATATAACTGATATTTTTTTTTTGCTTTAGTTATTTAAGATCGCTTTCAAGAACTTGTCTGATTTGCTTTCAAAAGCTTTACTTTTCGCGTTTCAACGTTTCTTTTACATCATGCTGTAAATTATTTCTACTTTAAAGATTTACGTAGGATAGAGTTGGAAAAAAAAATTTGCTTCAAGATCCCCGCTACCAATTCACCCCTCTCCATAAGAAAGCGGTCTTTAAAGGCTTGCAGTTTGTGAAAATGTGTTCAATTAAAAAAAAAAGGAGCGAGTGATTTGAATTTCAACACTAACATTTTTATGACTCGATCATATCCAAAGCTTGCTGTTTTATTTGGGTCGTCACAGAAAAAGAATTCAAAGTAGTAAACTTTAAAAAAAAACACTTTGTCTATCTTATTCATTTTACCGGTGAATTTCGAAGTCCAATCGTCAGAAATTTCGAGTAACCATACCTCAAACTGTTCTTGGCTCATGTTTCAATTTTTCGGTATTCACAGTCATCGCATGAAAATTGAATTACTTGAAATGAGTTCAGATAATCGACTATCTTTTCAGCTTGATTTTGAGCAATCACTAATCTCTCTATCAATTCAGAAAAAAAAAACCAACATTGTTACTTAAACTGATTTTATTTTACAATCAATATATTTACCTTAGATTTCTGTCCTTCTTGTAAAAAATTAAAGGGAAAGAACTTCTAGAATTTATCCAAATGAAAGTTTTAGTCATCTTAAACTCCAAACTGAAGAGAGTGGATCAACTAGCTTTTAAAAAATCAACCACACAAGGCAATCACAACACAGTCAAAGATTCATCTCAAGTGATACAAGAAAGAGTACGCATAGATCCGCTGTCCTTCCAGGATTTTTGTCGACTGAAGACTTAGCTGATCAGCCCTCGCCTCCACTATCAAATATTATAATGATTTTGAGGCAAGCCGACCTCCTTCAGTTCTTAACTCAAGAAAATCCCCTGCCCAGACACGGCTAATCATAATTCCCTGACTTAAGACTTTAGCCTTTGTCACTGGCTTCCACCCACTTCTGAGATTTAACCTTGGCATTGCAGGAGATTAGTTTTCTGGTCTGAGATCCCCAGCCTTCTTTCCTAACAGAGTACATGTCATGTCCTCATATGCACCCTTTTCTCTGAGGTCAATCTGTAAGAGCTGATCAGCGCAATGTCATCGGATTAGAGGATCGTTGAAATCTCAAGGTAAACCTTCGGACAGTTGCTTTAAGTTCACTGGGTTAGAAGAGTGAAGGGTCAGTTTTACCTTTACTCAGTTTTTTTTTCTCAATTATCATGAGTAGTTCTGGGTGGCATTTGTGTTTGTAAAATTTAATAGAAATAACTCATAAAGGGTTTTCTTCCTGAGATGTAGCATTTTAATTACGGTATCTAAAAATGAAAAAATAAGGAGTAAAAAAATGGAGATCGCAAAACATATATTATAGGCTTTTACAACTTCAAGCCCAATTTATCTGAAACTCTAATCTCAACATTCGTAAACTTGACTAGTTTGCTCACGGAATTTTCTAAACTTATTAGAAAAAAACCAACAAACATTCAATCGATTTTCTTTCTCAAAATTGCGTAGAGACATTTAGATATTATTGGTGTAGAGAACGTAATGTTAGAAGACAAGGATCGAGCTATGACATGATTAGAGGCAAAACCTGTTAATCTTATTGTCAAGATAGACAAATTTTTCAAGTAGATTTTCGCTTATCCTCTGTGTACACCTCTCGTTGAGTTGATTGCCAGCACACCTTTAATGGCCCTGCTTTTCTTATCTCCTCCCCTTTTCTAAATTAATGCCCCAGATCATCTCAGACTTAAAGCGGTCGGGAATCCGACACACAGACACAGATTTCTGACTTCTTTGAATGGCGATCCACTCGTCCATGTTGTTCAATACGGATTATGCGTGTTGGCTTTTTGGCCTAAGCGTTGTCCCTGCTCAGATTCACTCCCTGATCCCATTAGTTGTGAGCTTGCCAAAACCACTGTCTGACCTTCTTCTGAGGGGGAGAGAAATCCGATTCGTGTCCCTCCAGGTCAACGGAGGAGAGTCAGGAGCAGCTCCTCGGCTCGGCCTCCCGTGACAGTGCACAGCTTGTGGGAAGTCCGCGTGGGCTTTATGACGACCTGTCTTCCCCCCAGGGTTAAGCCCTAGAAGAATGTCCCCACGCGCCCTAAGACTTATAGGATTACAAACAAGTTGAGAATACAGACAAGTATTTGTTCGTTCTGTAATCCGAATATAATATGGCTTGACTTAGTGGCTTGTGGCTGAGGCTCAATGTTCACGCCATGGTGTTTGTGTTATGCTGGATAATCATCCATTGGAAAGGTTTACCGTGTGGTCTATGGTAATATGTCTTAAGTAATCATCAAACAAATCAGGTGTCTTCGCATTCTTCTCTTTTTAATTCTTACAATGTCAAGGACAGGTTGGATTGAGTTTCGGCTTATAATAAAGCTATCCAAAGTGTGTTTGGATTTTTGAGAGGATTGCTGCACCGGGGTGCAAGAAATAATAAGACTTCTTTACAGTTTTCTTGCATTTAAGATTTTTTTCCGTTTTTTTTTTTTTTTTTTTTTTTTATAATCCCTCGGGATGTTTTTGATAACATTTTAATATCCACAGCCGTAACTGGGTTGGAGAAAATTGATGTACTAAGAACGTGTGCTCCTTCTCCCAAGAATTTGTACAAAGATCATGCGTGAGACGACTCAGGGCAATTAACTTAAAATTAAGAGAAATGTCTAACCAGTTGGGCAGAGAAAAAGGAGAAATAGTGTCGAGATCTTTTGAAGATGCCAAAAATATGAAAGGAGAAAATATCACTTTAAGTCAATTTGGAATAAAATTCAATGACAAATTAACAGGAAGAAAATTACACAATTAACATGTAAGTCATGAATATTGATAAAATGGATTTGAAAGATGCAAGTATAATTATAATATGCGCAGAGATGGCATTTTTGATTGTTCGGAATATTTCACATCTTCTAATTTTAATTTCCAAATAATATCATAAGCAGACTGACTCTTAAGACAATCAGAGTGGAAGAAAAGAATAGGCACGGATCCACGATGGGTGAGAGGAATAAGAGATAAACGCAAAACTCATAATTATATGGAATCAAAGACGCTTGATGGAGTTCACTAACTGAGAAACTGAGCAATAACTGTCGAAATCAGGCATGGACGCTGTAGCTTACCTGAACCCGTGATTCCGGCAGGTTTATCTTGAGCGCTACCTCCTCGCGCATGAATATGTCCGGATATCTAGTCTTTGAGAAAAGGTTCTCGAGAATGTCCAGTTGAGATCGCGTGAAAGTAGTTCTCTCTCGGCGCTGCTTACGTGGATTGGCTGCAGATTAGAATGGAAAGAAAGATAAAGAATGTTTTGAAAACTGTCAGTTTTATTACAGCGGCATGGTGACAGCAAAAACACCAACACCACCAACACCACCACAACCAACAACAACAACAATAATAATGATAGTAATAATAATAATAATAATAATAGTAATAATAATAATAATAATAATAGTAATAATAATAATAATAATAATAATAATAATAATAATAATAATAATAATAATAATAATAACAATAATAATAACAATAATAATAATAATAATAATAATAATAATAATAATAATAATAATAATAATAATAATAATAATAATAATAATAATAATAATAATAATAATAATAATAATAATAATAATAATAATAATAATAATAATAATAATAATAATAATAATAATAATAACAATAAATGCAAAAGCAACAACAATTATAACAAAAATTATCACATCGATACGATGGGAGAAGTCGCGAGGTAAGGGAAGTAGAAGGGTGCATGGGGTGGGGTTGGGGGAGGGAGGGGGGAGAACAAAAAAAAATAACGAGAAGAGAACAAGAATAAGATTCATACAAAACAAATAATAAGGAGGGATGTAAAGGGGAATTTGTACTACACTAGGTCTTTACAGTGAACAAGAAAAACATCAGTATGTGAGATTCATTATCCATGAGGAACAGGTCATTATTCCTAGTGATAAGAAATTTACAATATTTTCAGATTGTAGATACTGTTATCTTTGTGACAAGAAAATAGACGACATGGGCCGTATATTAATGTTCACAACCAATTGAGAGGTGAAAGCTGCTGACAGCTGTTAACTATTTTATTCCGTTTGAATTTACATAATGTGACTATGTTCACAACTGAAGTGCGAATTGAATTTCTTTACGGTCAAAGTCAAAGTATCCATTTAAACAAGGAACTTGAGTAAATATTACCACTGGCAACAGAAGCAATCATAATTTTATTATGAAAAGACAGATTTGGTTATTTTGTCCAACAGAGTTATGTGGAAAATCAATAGTGGAAAAATCAAGACACATAAATGGCGAGGTAAGAAAGGGCAGCCTTAGTCTCGGGAAGAGCGGAAGAGTTCTGGGGAGTTACACTTTCCGTGGCTCGCCAGAGCGTACTTCAGATCAAAGCCGCACTTCCGCTTGCTGCGAGGACCGGGCCAGAAGAAGAGAAAATATTTAGATGTTTGACAATTACGCCCGGTTTGTTTGGCCTGCAAATTAATAACTCGTTCTTTGGCGGTGCGTGCGGAGATGTAAAGACAAATAAATCCAGTTAGCACATGACTGCCAAAGATTTTTGTGCCAGGTGTGTGTGTATATGAGACAGGAAAGGAAAAATGTGTGGGTGTGTTGTGCGTATTGCAGGCCCGTGTGTTTTAAGGCAAAATGGGTTTTTGTAAATATTTAATATTTAAAAAAAAGAAAGAGAGGAAAAATGAGATATATTGGTTTTAAGTCAATTTACTGACGAATGCATTTTCTTAAAATTCAAAATTTATTTTTTTCGATTCTCTTGAGGAGCGGGGAAGGTGAACAAAAGAGAATTGGCATGTATTTTTAAGAGTCTCTACAGGAAAATGAAAAATCAAAGAAAGAGGTCGAAATATAATTATAGTTCAGGCATCTTCAAAATTGGAGAGGAGAAATTAGGAGATAAAAAAAAGAAGAGGGGAGAAAGAGAGAGTGAGTGACTGAGATAGAGAGGCAAAGGAAGGAAGCAAGGGAAAGATAGCGCAAAAGAGAGAAGAGAAATATAGATAGATGGATAGATAGATAGATAGATAGATAGATAGATAGATAGATAGATAGATAGATAGATAGATAGATAGATAGATAGATAGATAGATAGATAGATAGATAGATAGATAGATAGATAGATAGCGAGCGATGGCGAGAGAGGGGAGAAAGAGAAGGAGAGAGAGAGAGGGAGAGAGAGAGAGAGAGAGAGAGAGAGAGAGAGAGAGAGAGAGAGAGAGAGAGAGAGACAGAGAGAGAGAGTGTTATTATTGTGAAAAGGAAAAGGAAAAAATTATGGAGCTGTGGCTAAGGTAAACATTATTACGACTCTAGCCTGGCCACAACAACACTTTGAAAAACGGAAACAAATGCGAGCAAATAAACAAATAAACAAATAAAAAGCGAGATGGTCAATAAAGTAAAAAAAAAAATGAAAAAGATGTTGAACACCGCTAACTCGAACGTAGCGTCCCTCTTTCCTCCTCCTCCTCCTCCCCTTATCTCTTAGTTTCTGCTGTTATTTTGTTTGTCAGTCCGAGCCTGGCTCTCCTGGCGTGTTTGTCGTTTGCCGCGTATTTGCATTTTTCACTCCTCTCTAACTTGGAACCTTTTTTTTTTTAATTATTATTCAGATTAAATAGAAATTTATAAAAGCAAAACCCAGGGAAAATTTAAAGAGATTGACGGAGACGAGAAGAACTGGAAACTCACAGCTTAATAAGTTGCGACTCTTTGAAAAATCTTGCGAGAGTTTATTTGATAGACAGCTTAGAGTAAATTTGGTATAACATTATCAACACCTTCTTGCTCTACAATACTTTGCAAAAAGGTTGTTTAAGTGCATAACGTGAGAGAAAAATATTATGAATCTTCGCTCTAATAAAATTCGAAGGCCTTCTTGACAATGGATCAAAAAATAACTTGGTCGCATGCCGTTGTCATGACTTCTCAAAACATCTTGAAAGCCCTGGTTTTGTTTCTTTTTTTTATAACTCATCGCACGATAAGTAAGTTATGATTTAAGAAATATTTTCCTCTTAAAATTACAGACTAAATATCTTGCTAGTGGTATGCACACTTTGTAAATAGTAGTAGGAGTTACGAAAACTTACTCTAAATAATCAACTCAAGTTATTATTTTGATGCAGATTTCAAGAAATATTGCCCTCTCAAAATCGCTATTGCCATATCTCATGTACCGCAAAACTGGAGCTGGTTTAGCAGTAAGCATCAATGAGGCAGATTTGGCTTTTGAAGTCTCTCTCTAACTTTGCAGTATAACAAAAAGGCGTGCTCAGACTGCGAAGGCGTGGCTTGCCACTCTGTCTCGGCTTCTTTTTATTCATTTTTATTATTTATTGTTATATTAATTATTGTTGTTGTTGCTTATTATTATTATTATTATTATTATTATTATTATTATTATTATTATTATTATTATTATTATTATTATTATTATTATTATTATTATTATTATAACAACAACCATCATCATCATCATCATCATCATCTTCATTATTATTATTATTATTATTATTATTATTATTATTATTATTATTATTATTATTATTATTATTATTATTATTAATATTATTATTATTATTATTACTATTATTACTATTATTATTATTGTCGTCATCATTTTTATAGTCATCAGCACTTTAAAGCTTTGTCTCTCCTCGAATTAACTCTCTTTTAGAGCTAACTGGCACGGCTCGCGTCCCGCTCTTTCAGGCTTTTATTGCTCAGGAAATGACAGGTCCGAAAGGAGACGAAGCAGCATGCTCTCCGGTTTTATCTCCCTATTCCAGGCCGCAGTGTCAGGAAACGGCCGTCAACCTACAGACCAGAGGCATCATTCAGACACCGCCTGGCACTGTAAGTTCCAGGAGAAAAAGGAAGAGATAGAGGACATGTGTGTGTGTGTGTGTACGTGAGGCAGATTAGGGTGAGGGAAGGAAGTGGAAAGCTGAAAAGAGGGAAAAGAGAGAGAGAGAGAGAGAGAGAGAGAGAGAGAGAGAGAGAGAGAGAGAGAGTGTGTGTGTGTGTGTGTGAGAGGAGTGAGTGTAATAGTTGTCGAGGAGGGAGGAGCTAAACTGTTTTGTTTTGTTTTGTTTTGTTTTGAGTGGGTCTTCGAGTGAATTTATCTATTGAAGAAAGTTATGAACTACATGTAATTGAATAGAGAGAAGTGATAGATGCAAGATATTATGCTTTTTCAGTAGGCTATAATATGTACTATGTTATTTTTTTTTTTTTTTTTTTTTTTGTGATCACTGATTACACCCTCTGTATTGCATTGTTTGACCAATTTGGTACTAAATGCCCTCTCGTCACATTTTAATACTTGCATCACTATAATGTAATCATAAAATCTTCTTAGAACCGATGGATCCGCTAACATCACCGATAGCCTAAATGATCTAACAAGTATTCTACTCCATGCATTGCTCTAGCTGAACCTTCCTTGAGACGTTTTAGGATCTCTTTACTCTAATTTTGCTTCACGTTATTATATCTCTAATCAGCGCTGTTCTTGTCGAACATTACTGTTACAATATTGACTGCTGTTTTATTATTAAGCCCGCAACGTCCGTAGGAGTCGCTTGCCTGTTCATGAAAGTTTTCCGAGTGCTATTCTATGAGGCTCATTTAATAACTTAGTAGAAAGAAATGAAAAAAATAAATAAAATAAAAAGTACACTGGAAGAGTAAAAAAAATGAACGGCGTGATCCACTTCGCATCTGACATACTTTCTCCGGGCCTTTCATTTTAATATTAGAAATGTACTAAAGCCATGACTGGTGACAAGTAGAAAGTTCTTCGATCGATAGCACAGTCATCTTTCCTCTTAATCTTCCTAAGTACACACCGAATGCCAGAGGACAGAGAGAAAAAATGAAAAAGTAAAAACGGACAGTCTGGAGTCATACTGAAAGGTAGAAAGAGGCACATAAGAGAGAGAGAGAGAGAGAGAGAGAGAGAGAGAGAGAGAGAGAGAGAGAGAGAGAGAGAGAGAGAGAGAGAGAAAGAGAGAGAGATGTGTGTGTGTGTGTTCATAAACATGGATATTATAACTTTAGCAACAAAGATTGGAAATAGTAATCTAGTAATATTTAGGAGAAATGATATCGACTTTGGGATCTCGGAAAAACTGATATTATTGATATTTGCATTCCGTCCTTTTGTTGTTGTTTTAGGTTATAAATTATTTCTGCTCATTTTTAAGCTTCATGTCCACTTGTTCATTTTGCTGATTTTTTTCATATAGAATTGAAAGTCAAAACTATGTCAAAATGCTATATATTTCATACTTAAAATCGTTTTTAGGGACGAAAATTGTTCAAGAGGATTGTCGCCTTGGCTTACGTAAATTTTGGCCTTTGCCAAATTGAACATAATATTTACTGTGATATTGAGAAATTTTGAAAGCTTGAGATCGATGGAAAGTCTTAATTCCATACCTTTAATTTATGTCTAATATGAAGTTTTGTCAATTGAGGGGGATCTTGCCAGAGTGTTTGCGTGACATCAACAAATTATGACGTATTGGTGATCTCAAACTGTCTCCGTTCAAGACTTAATGGCACATTTACAGAGGTTAAACAACGTAGAATACCATGTGCTGGTCTAATGAGGAAACAAAGTCAAGGAAGAGAACTCACGTTAGGGCCTGGGCAAAAAACAATGTTAGCTTAAAAAAAAAAAAAAAGCATGTTAAGTTTCGTAGTCTCGGCACGCGCTGTAAGTGCTGATCGGCGTTTGTGCGCGTGTGTTCTTGGTTCTTTTTTTTTTTCATTGGGAGTGTTTTGAGTGGGTTTTTTTTTTCTTTTAGAGTTCTAAAGAATTTATTTACTGATTTCTGCCAGCTGATGGCTTGAGCTGAAGCTTGTGTGTTGGCTTACTTGATTTTCAGACTTTTAAAAAATGAGACCGCTCTTTCTCCTCTTTCTCTCCATATCCATCCATTTTTCTAAACTATGAACCTATCTCGTGAAAGAGGTATTTTTTTTTTTTTGACGTTTTCACTTCCTTCTTTTACTTATTCCTACCCAAACGACCCCTTGCTTTTTCCTTATTTACCTATAAAAAACACACACAGTTGTGGATGTCGAAAATCAAACCCTGCGACTGTCTCCTCCTCCTACTTGTCTCCTTTGTCTGTCCTATTTTTTCCTACTTGTTTGTCTCCCTGTCTCCCAAACGTGCAGTGGTTGAGCCGGAGAAACGGCGTTTGCTGGAAGATGGCCCAAATATGCCCCACAAAGTGTGCTGAAAAACAAACATTGCGGACACGTCACGCAGTTTTCACATTCTTTTCCTGTCGCCCATTTAACACTGACGTTGAAGAACTCGGCAATTGAGGCAATCGCTCTTCCCGAGAGGAGTGTTAGAGGACAAAGGAATCCATAATGATCGTAATGGCATTGATGAGTCTGTGCGTGAAACACAGGTTTCCTTTATAATGGATTCTAGACTCAGATTCTTCAACAGAGCAAACTTTTGTTGTTGAGTTTGCTGTTATTATAATAATTATTATTATTAATATTATTATTATATTATTATTATTATTATTATATTATTATTATTATTATTAGTAGTAGTAGTAGTAGTAGTAGTAGTAGTAGTAGTAGTAGTAGTAGTAGTAGTAGTAGTAGTAGTAGTAGTAGTAGTAGTAGTAGTAGTAGTAGTAGTAGTAGTAGTAGTAGTAGTAGTAGTAGTAGTAGTAGTAGTAGTAGTAGTAGTAGTAGTAGTAGTAGTAGTAGTATCGCTTATCGTATTGCTTATTACGGCATCCACTTGACACGTCTCAAACTCAGTGTCACGCATAGACTATGTGAGCATTGGTGTAAACTCTTCAAAATGAAGATGATTACCTAGAAAGCGTCAAAATGTAGGGCTGCCTCACATTAAATTGAAATAGCCGCAGGCTTCTCTTTCTCGTAAACCAGAAATAGGGAGAAAATTGCCCATATAAATTAACAACCAACCTAAAAAGCAATTCAATCGTCAACTGGTAAATAAGATATATCGAGACTAGAAGTTCAACAGCCAAAAAATGAGTCCATCTTATCCTCGCATTATAGATTCCAAAACCGATCCATAATCCGAGGTTCACAATACAAGGCGATATTGGATTCGGGGAGTGGAGATAGCAGGTGCGAGCTTTTTTATAGCTGTAAATGGGGCATAAAGTAATAAGCGACGCTATATATTTTTCCTCAAAATGCATCTAACTTTTTCCCCCGTCGCGCCACAGCTTTAACCAGGGCGACAGGATTGGCTTTCTTTTTTTTTTTCCTTTTTTTTTGCAACCATCAATTTACCACCCGCTAGATTGTTTTGATGACTGTATCCTTCACGGTTGATAAGACTTGTGAAAGGTCTTGAAATAATATACTTATTACGAAGTCATTATTTTTCTTCGTGTGAAGCAAAACGTGTGTATGATATGGAAGTAATATTGCAACACCCCCCCCCCCCCTTCCCAGGGGTGAGCAAAGACAAAAGCACTTTAAATTTATGAGGCCAAGCTGTGGGCTGAAAAATCGAAGCGTGACGCCTCGTTTGAAACCGTTCTTGAGCAATTCAATTGTTCTACAACAAAAGGATGGTTTGATATAAATATATATGAGGCAATAATTTATTTCTCCATAAAAGATTATTTAACTATATCTTTATAAGCTTTGAAATGGAAATAAACCTGTGTGTTGAGTCTTTAAGCAGATGTTCTACGGTTCGATCTATCATCAGCCATTTGTTTTTCCCGTAACTTCTTTTCTCTTTCGCTACTTCTCTCTGAATTATATGTCTCATCGTCTGTTCCATGTAAAATATCTTTTCTACCTATCTACCTATCTATCTATCTATCTATCTATCTATCTATCTATCTATCTATCTATCTATCTATCTATCTATCTATCTATCTATCTATCTATCTATCTATCTATCTATCTATCTATCTATCTATCTATCTATCTATCTTCGGTGTCTGATTCAAAGTCCTAAATATGGCTTTGCGTGTAGAAAAATTGAGTTTTGATGTGCATATTACATAAAATTGATAAGCAAGATATTTCTATTTCATCCCTCAATTGTAGCACGAATAAAACCTTCAATCTGAGAGGACATCTGGTGAAAACTTGCAGAAAGATACTAATTGCCTTCTCTCTTGATCTTCGGTGGTCTTTTTTTAAATTTTCAATTGCCTCTCTATTTCTATGGAGACTCACAATCCAGACGTTGTCTTAAACTCCTCTCCCATATCCTCTTATTTCTTACCACGCCCCTCATATCATAAACTCTCTGTCTGTCTGTCTGTCTGTCTGTCTGTCTGTCTGTCTGTCTGTCTCTCTCTCTCTCTCTCTCTCTCTCTCTCTCTCTCTCTCTCTCTCTCTCTCTCTCTCTCTCTGTCTCTGTCTCTGTCTCTGTCTCTCTCTCTCTCTCTGTCTCTCTCTCTCTCTCTCTCTCTCTCTCTCTCTCTCTCTCTCTCTCTCTCTCTCTCTCTCTCTCTCTCTCTGATACTTGAACTCTCCGTATCTCGATTCACAGCCGACAGACAGTCCACTGAGACCAGACCTCCGCTTCATATCAGTGCTCTAAGTGACATTCTCATAAAAATGCAATTTCCCCACAATGAAAGCGGCCGGTCCCTCTTGTTTTGTCCTGGACGTTTCCACGACTTCACACACGTCTCAGGGGTCGGGGCGCGCCGTGTCGCCTTGAAAAGACGGTGACAAACCGGGGACATTCCGTCAAACAACAGTTCCGGACCGGGGGAAAAGGGAAGAAAGAAACTGAGTGTGAGAGACCCCGTGCACGAGACAGCGCTTGAGAGAAGGCAGCGTGGAGCGAGGGACAGGGACTAACTAAGAACTTGGAAGAACAGAACTGAAATCAGTCCAGCAGATTTATGTTAACGAGTGATCAGAAAAGTAGATTTATAATATGTGGATATTTTATTAAAGAAAGTAAAGTCAAGTTTTGAAATTCATCCGAGAGAACAAAACTTCTTTTTAGTGCGTATATAATAAGGGAAAGAGGAGAAGCCTTACTATACTTTAATCTGACAGCATCTGAATCCAAAGTTATGTGGGGTAACAGTAAAATGTTGCTATGGCTGCGAATCGGTAAGGCTTGGTCCTTTATCCCAAGTTTGTTTACAACCAGCTCTGAAATTACGCCTTTTTATCCTTATTCATAAATAATTCAAACCTCTTACCGATTTCATGTTCCGCTGGATTTAAAAGAACAATATTCAAGTTGATTATTTCAATTATGTGCAAATAATGCCGTGTATCAACACTATCCTTGTTCATTTCTTTCTCTCAATATTATCTTCCCATGATCCCCCTCCTCGCCTCCAAAATTCTCTTTAAAAGTCATCAGGCCTTACCCCTTGACTTGCTGCCGCTCAACAAAAAAAGGCTCACGGTGAATGAGTCAAGAAGACCAAGGACTCTGCGACCTCTGTCGAGCAAGCCAGCACAATACCGTACGTCGTACGGTCGCCCTAGTTCATGGGGGCAAGGAAGACAGTACTCGTTCTGAGAGGGCCTCAAAACCAGCGAGAGAAACGAAGGCGCCCCCCTAGGGGCAGATCATCAAACTTGGCCCTCACAGAATGGCAATGGCGATGTCTGGCTAAGGTTCATTTAGTGGCGTCTGACAGTTATGACAGATCTGCCTGAATTGGGCGTCTGCAATATCGTATTTGTTTCTATTGTACGGGCCCCGTGTAGGATACACTCAAGCACAAAACAGGCAAGAGAGCAGCAACCATAACGGTGTGAAGACACGAAGGAATACGGCGAGAGGGTCTGAATAGGGCGGAAAGATCGAGCACAGACGGGTATTGTTAAAGGTTCAAATGGTACAGAACCCATAGCTCCGTACCTGATGCCATATTCCTTGACTATGGCGAGTTTTCCTCACAAAATAAAAGACTGCTTGGTCTACTCTATCGTGTTTCTTTTCAGCGTTGAGCAGGTTTTATTCTTTATTTTATTTGACAGAAAGCTCACAAAAAATATTGCGATAAAAAAAGTCGACAGAATTTACAGTGGGTGATGGGGTTAAGTAGAATTTCACTCCCTAAGAGAAACAAGAATTTAACAGTAACTTACCAAGCCTTTCAATGACAAAGTGATATTCAGTGTTTGTGTGTGTGTTTGACGGTGTTTATGAGAGGTAGTATAGCATGACATGTTTTGCTGCCATTTTGGGTGTAACCGTTAGCTTCTATCCATGTTTTAGGCAATTGGTATCAATATTGTATTGCTGGCTAAGATATAAATTTCATCAAGAATGTAAAGCATCACAGGGCAATCATTTTCGTGGAGTAACATCTCAAGTTTTAAACTCTCCAGCCGTTGCAATTAAAGAAGGATTAGTGGAAAATTAACTTAAACAGCCTAGACGAACTCATAACAATGTGATTATCTCCAACGAACTTATAAAAAGCTTCCCTTTCATTTTTATTTTCATCAGATCTACTTCAAATGAAATGGGGAAAGTACTATATTATAAGTCTTTTGAAAAATAATATAAATTGCTCCATAATAAATAAAAAAATACCCTGATTGATTGCCTCATGAGTAAAGCTTTTCAAATTAAAACAAACGAACAAAAAATACCGAAGATGATAAGAAAACCAAAATATTCACAAACTAAAACAATAGCTAAAACAGGTTAATGAATACATCAAATCCAAGAGACACGCATTGATTCAAGTCCCTGTCAGTTGAGCCCAGGCTTAGATCAAACGAGGAGATCATGCATCACTGACTGCACACCAAACACAAACCATAAATCACAACCAAGGGATTTCAAAGATACCTATATTAAGCCTTTTTGAAAAGCCAATGACATCGCGGCCTGCTGTGCTCACCCAATAAAACTCGTTTATCCTTTCCCCATCAACGCCACACGCTTTTAACAACTTTATATGATTATGGGTTTCTGAGTGCGCCGCGCGCAATAACTGTTGGTTCATTGCTCACTACGGTACAGAGCGGCCGCGCAATAAAAGTGCTGGTCTACTCACCATCCTTTCAAGATTTTGATAAAGAATTTAGGCTTTCTCCTATAGCGCTTTACTTAATATGTATCTAGTAATCGTATTGTAGCAGCAGTACAAAGTTCAACATCAAAGTATTACTTAAAACCTAACAATAATGAGCATTGCTTAACTGGTCTTTCTTTCTCCGAATATAAGCCTAGTTTTATGGGAAAGGAAACAGAGGTCTCTAATTTTAATGAGTTATGGATTGATTGCAATAGCCATTTTAGATATATTCTATGAGTTTATCAGCGTGATGGTGATGCACAGATTTTCAGAAAAGTGATAAAGTAAATCTTCTGTAGATTCAAAAAGTACGCTAGATAAAAGATTCAAGATAATGGACAGCAACTTACAAAACGAAAACAAATTCAACGTACAAGAAGAACAACAATAAGTATAGAGAAATTGTTTTAAAAAGAAACGTATGGAAGTAGATAAATGGTACTCACAGTCATGCTCTGCAGCCCATGTTGCTGCTGAGGAAAAGAATGGAATTCATCATGAGCAAAAGGCTGGCATGGTTAACCAAACAAGGTTTTAATTTCTTTTTGAAATCCCAGCTTAAAAGAATAAATGTTTTTATAGTGCCACTCAACTGAATCTTGGATTAATCTGAAGGTTTGTGAAAGAAATGTTGGAAAAAATTATTTTGAAAGAGTATAAGACAGAGTTATAATAGAAATGTCTTGTTTCCTGTGGGAGAAAAATCATTACTGAATGCCACAATAATTTCTCAAAGATTTAAAAGCACTTACAGAACATGTCGTTCTGGTAGCCCATGGCAGGATGCAACAGATCCACATTTGGTGTACTCAGAGAGAGTCCATTGACACTGTAAGGGCTGGGCTTGGGCGAATGAGCATGGCCGAGGGCGTGGTTATGCCCATGCACGTGGGCGTGGCTGTGAGAGGATGGTGGATAAGCCATACTAGCCATGTTGCGAGCAGCTTCGTGAGCGGAGCCTGGTGACAACGAGTTCACTTCACTCAAATGTTGTTGGGCGTGTCCTGCCCCACCAACTCCTCCCCCTAAGGAGTGATGGACGCCGTGGACTTGCGATAAGCTATGAACCTGCGACATAAAAAAAGGAACACAGATTAGGGTTTAGAGTATTGAGTGGTAAAGTGATAAAAACATTTTAGTGTATGCTGATAATGATGTCATAAATTTTGAATTCAAACCAAAAAAAAAAAAAAAAAATTGCGGCCGACATGCACCGCTCATTCTTTCATAAATAAATGATTATCGCATAAAATTTTTACTCGAAAGATTGAAACAAAAGTTTTCTTAGACACAGCTAGCTAGACTCCTAAAGTGTTCCTGTTTTAGCCTCATATTCTTGGTTTACTGGGATCAGTAAATAGTACTATTACATACGTATACAAAATGGTCAACTTCTCCACTCACCTGGTCAAGAGAGGTGTGATGACCCTGGTCCAAGCCCTGTTGAGCCACCTGAGTGTGCTGAACGTGAGGCTGGAAGATGGCGTGAGGTCGCGGGTCCCCCTGGCTCGCGTAGGCCTCACTCTGCCAATCTAGAGACAGTCTGGGAGGAGCTGAGGAAGGAAAATGAAGGTACTTCATTAAAGATGCTGTGCCTCTGATTAAATGTTGGGTTTGGTGTTATTGCTTTGCAATAATGGTACTTGATATTTTGATGATTGGCTAAGTGAGGTGGTGGTGGTGGTGAAGATGAAAATAATAACGAAGGCATTATGCTGATCAGGATGATGATGATGATGATGATGATGATGATGATGATGATGATGATGATGAAGGAGAAGATGATGGTGATGAGGAAGAGGATGAGAATGATGATGATGATGATGATGATGATGATGATGATGATGTAATGGTGATGCGGATGATGATGATGATGTTAATGGTAGGTGGTAGGCTTGATAGTGTTGATGGCGGTGGTGATAAAAATCGTGCCAGCAACAGTTTTAGGACCAATATCTTGCGAACCTCAGGTTTTCAGCAACTCTTCTACTGCACCATACCCAAACTGTCCAATTTTCTTTTACATTGCTGCTGATCTTTCCATCTTTTCCTGCTGTCTTTTGTCTACTCCTTTTTTTTTTTTTTCCTTCGACGCATCTCCCCTCTCAAACGTCCAAAAAAGACTGAGAGCGTCCAAAATATCGATCTGTTGTTGACAATCTCTCCCGAAGGAAAGCTAAAGCTGAAAGCTTGTGGAGACGGCTTAGACTATCAGATGCATTATTAATCACCTTTGTAAAACCACGAAAAATAAAGAGTTAGAACTAGAAGCGCTATGGTTTATGGTGATGAATATGATAATAGATAGAATCTTCATTATGATTGGACTTTTTCCATAATGAACAATCCTGTCATCTTTATTTTGGATACTACTTATGTCGAAATAATGTTAGCAATAATAGAACTATTAGTTTAAAACTCTTTTGATTTAAATTCACCTTTAGGCAATCGAGCCAAAGAAACACAGCAAACTTTCAGAGTAAAAAAAAAAGTTAAAAAAAAAAAAAAAAAAAAAAATATATATATATATATATATAAACGCTGCTCAACCCATGTTAAAAACCTTGATTAACTCCGACATTTAGGTTTGAGATGTCAAACAATCTTAATTAACGGTCAGCAAAATGCAATTCTAATGTTACAGATTTATGATAACATTAATTCAACAAGGAGGGACCAAAACAATGCAATGACTCATATTTAACGCGGATACCAAATAAATTATAATGATGACCCGAAACCTTCACACGTGATTGAGGTTTTAAAGTATGAATATCTTTCATTCTCGAACATTTTTTTCTATCAGTTTTTAGATTAACCATATTGATATTCTCTATAGAAATTTTCCAATCATGCGAAACTACACAGTGTTAGTTAACCCAATGATGTATAAATCGACTGGTGTCATGAAACTCACATTTTACTCGAAACTTAACATTTTTGTTAATTATTCTTATTGAATTTAGTCTAAAACTATTTCCTTTAAGACTTTCAAAAATAATTATAACAGTTAAAAAGAAGTTCGCCAATGAAGAAAATGGCGAAAAAAAAACAAACACAAAAAAAAACAAAAAAAACCCTACAATTTGTCATTAAGTTCCTCAAAATTCGGAATTTTTCTAGTCACAGAGGAAAATACAAACATTTGGATTAGCTGGTCATGGAAGTCTTCCGTTCTCTTTATGGACTTCTAAGGCGATCCTTCAATGGTTAAAAAAAAGGTAGTCTTGGTTGAGTATGCTTTACTGGTAAGTCTTTCTCCCTTCCGAGAGTCTCTCTCTCCCTCCTTCTCCCTCTCTCTCTCTCTCTCTCTCTCTCTCTCTCTCTCTCTCTCTCTCTCTTCTCTCTACCCATCTCTCATTCCTTCTTTATTACCCTTTTTAATTGAAGAAACGCATTCATGGAATTTTGTTATCCTTTTTTTTTATCTAGGAAACGAAGAAATAATGTCTTTTTCTTTCATCTTTCACTTTCTCAAAATTCTTGCCAGCTTCTGTTCGGTTAAAAGTTAAGATAAAAATTGTTATTTACTGCCTGTGAAAACATACATTTTATTATTTGAATATCTAGCGCAAAACAAATAGTACATCAATTCACAAAAAACAACCTTTATTTAATTTAGTGATATCAAAATTGATTCAGCACATTCCAATTGTCACGTGAAGAGTTCAGCTATGTTTACAGTGCGAGAGAAGAATGGCTTGAGACATCACTCAAGATGCAATGAGACGTCTTCGTTTATTTCACAAAGTTGTAAGTTCTTGAATTTAATGCTACAATCATGATCGACCCTTACTCTCCGCCATGACTTTTTTTTTATTTTTATTATCATTATTATTTTTTTTTCTTTTTGGAACATATAATCTTCTTAGCTCTATCAGATCATATTATACCATTACAAACACAGTCTGAAGTTGGTCATGCTGCAGCAGTAATCGCTATATACTATAGTCGTCGCATTGTGTTTGCATTGAGGAAACAAAATACATTGATAGCTTTAGTGATACTATTGCTAAATATTAAAGCTGCAGGAACTGCTGTTGCTATAAACGTACCGTATTTGAGTTATCGAAACATTTAATGCGATTCAATTAAAAAAAAAAAACTGCCAACATTTTACAATTCATAGTTGTAATCCAGAACCCATCATTAATAGCAACGATGAGCAAACACAGCCTTAACTGTATAAGAACCCCCTGCTGACTTAACGCTTGCATGTTTCTAATCCGCTAAGGGAATTTCCCTGTTTACGACAGACAGTGCTGTTGTTGTAGTCTAATAACCTTTTCGAATTCGTAATCTTCTTTCGGGTTCTTAGTCCGAGACCTTGAGCAGCTCTTCTTCTCCTTCTATAATTCCCGCCTCCCCCCTCCCACCCTTCTCTTACTCCACTAGTCTCTTCTCATCCCTTCGCCCTCAGAGATTTCCGATATGGCCGGATAATCGGATAGATGTAGCCTACTACTAATTCAGGATGAAGCTTGCCTTACAATCGGCTTTCTTATCCGCGACTTTTTGAATTAAAGTGG
>JAWDGP010005812.1:180000-190000 GCA_033675545.1 Elysia crispata
CAAAGTGCGTCCTCCACCTGCTAATCTCTCCGTCATATGATCTCTGAGAGTCGGAGCCTCTAAACCTAGAGAGTGTCTAATCTGAGCTGGTCCCTGAGCGCAAGGCTAAAGCAGGGTCTTCTCTCACTCGCTCTCTACACCAGAAACTAATCCGATCTAGATTTATGTACGAGCAACACTGGTCTGCGATACTGGTGTTCCAGTCCTAGATCTACGGCTCCCGCAAGATCTACTGTAGGATTCACAATGGTTTTCCTCCAGGCTAAATATCACAGACCTATGATACTGGCACAGACTTTAGAGCAACTAACTTCGCTTCAGGCCAGTGTCATGAAGTAAATGAATCCCTAACTACCCTTGAGGCAAAGCAAAAAGGCTGTCTTGATTATGTTTCCAATAAAAGCAGAAATGGCTGCAGGCAATATAGGTAGGACTAGAATATCAACCTAAGCCGCCTTGGTGCAGTCTTTCGGGTAATATGGTTACAATCCAAGAAATAAGTAACAATGATGGAATAGATGAGGATGATGATGCCAACGAACGGTAGCTGCAGAAGATGAATCAAGGCTAAAGGAAAAGCACGGCTTTTTGGACAAAGTCTCTCTAAGCCGGATCAACTCGGCACGCATGACCTCCTGACAACACGGGGTTTTAGCCACTAGAATGGGAAGTAATCAACTGCGGCCCCTCATAACAACGAAATTCCGCGGGCTTAGTGGCCAATGACAGAAATAGACCCCGCCTCCTTGGTCTCTAGCATTCGAAACTTCACATCGAGCGACAGAATGGAAACAGCTAAGTCCCGCCCTCTCTTTTCCGCCAGCCAGACAACTTTTTTTGTGATCACGCTTCCAAGAGTTGACTCCGCCTTCCCACTCTCTCTCACCTACAATCTCGCTCACTCGCCTGCTGAAACTAGATCTAGTTGTCACCCGCGTTGCCTGACTGTCGCTCATTGTCCTCAGTCCCCCACTCCGCTCCTCCAAGTTGCTCCCAACTTCACAGCTCTCCCGAGATTTCCAGATTGGTATGAAATGCTTCCTCTAAGGGCCATGATTCACACAACAAGGAAATAACAATTTAAATATTATATCTGTGAATGTAAATAAATTTTACAGCATTGCATAGTGCGCTGTTTATTTATTGATTCTTTTTTTCCTCCATCTCGGCCATTGATTTCAAAATGTAGATGTATTGTTTTTTGGGATTTTTTTTTTATTAAAAGGGCCCGGGTACCTCTTTGTGGGGAAATAAAATTTGTTTTGCTTGCGGGAGGGGGTGGGGGTGGGGGTGGGGAGGTTGGGATGGAGGTGAGATCGCCTTAATATTCTTTAAAAAATTTGGATTTTCTTCATCGTCATTGTTACACGTTTGTTTCTCTCAACTGCCTTGTTCCAGCCTGTTTAAAAAAAAAATTCATTCTAGTTTTCGGAATAATAGGAAATCATGTCAAGCTAGATTATATTATTAGGATCAGCACCTATCATGGTGAAGTGGGCGTTTTAAGATATCCAATCAGCCATTGTAAAACGCTGAAGGAATGATAAAGAGTCAATAAACTTTCTCCGAAAAGATGATCAGTATCCACCTTCATCATATTTTGTGGATCGTGGAAACTGATATTGTTTTTCTTTAACGATTATTTACGTCAACAAAGCGGTCGGTGCTTACTGCAGCTGCCAAGAACGATACAACTGTTAGGTTCTAACGGATCCTTTTGTGTGTGTGGAAGGGGGAGGGGGGGTGCAGGAGATGGCGTATTGCTGTTTTTTTTCCTTCTTTTAGTTGTGGCTATAAATACTATCTTAAAAATTAGAAGTCAGTTTCAGCTATCGATTACGACTGTCAAATATTCTTAAAATTCTAATGAGCGGGTGTTACCCTATGGTACAGGATCAAACTGAATTTGCACTCGCCTGGACTAAGGCAGTGCCAAAACATTATTAGAACAAAGTCTTTAGGTTTTGGACTTTATCCAATGCTTTTTCTTCATTTTGATTATCATAATGTTCTTGAAAGATTTGTAAAGATTATTAAAAACAAAGCCTTTAGGTTTTGGACTTTATCTAACGCTTTTTCTTGATTTTGATTATCATAATCTTCTTGAAAGATATTGAGGGGAGCAGAGAGATGCTTGTGTGTGTGTGTGTGTGTGTTAGAAAGAGAGAGAGAGACAGAGACAGACTCAGAGAGACAGACAGACATACAGACAGACTGACAGACGGGGCCAAAGACGAAGAGTGAAAGACACAAACAGACAATAAGAGACAAAGGAAAAGATGGACACAGAGAACCTTAAATTGAATAGAGTCAAAGACAATCACGATACAGGGAAGAGGAATTGAGACAGACACGGACAGACATACACAAAGACAGAAAGAAATGCAATCTTTTGCTCAGATATACACTGCCCATCATAAGGCTAATTTGTAATCAATCAGCTATCAACATTAATTTTACTCTAGCCTCAGTCTATAGCAACTTAACATAAAAGTTAAAGTAGGATAATAAACGTTTCAGAAAAGTATTTTGCTGCTTGGTTGGAATCTTCTGACTGCCTCACAAATCATGAGGCTCTTAATATAACTAGAGAGTTTAATTATCTTTTTTTAATTTCTTACTCATGGAACGCCATTATAAAAATCGCAACAAATTTGTTTCCTGTAACAAACCTCTTTATGCTTTAGTCCTGTTTACCTATTCACCCTGCGTTTAACATAGAATTAAAAAATTTGGTTTCAGTGTTGAAAACGCAGACTCAAACATTCTTACTTCATTTTTCTTTAAATATACGTCGCAATTCAAAACCATCATTAATAATTTTCTTTCCCATCTTTACGGTTATTTTCGGTAAGATCATGTTCGGCACTTTTGACCAACACGTTATGACACTGAGTTACATGATTGTAAAAGTTACGGTTTTCCATAACAACTTATGAATGAAGCCTAATTCCGACCGCTCAACAGTATAACTTCCTCTTAGAACTAATGTCCAAAATAAAAATGCCCTCTAACCTTATGATTTTTAGGTTCTGTGTTCTGACGAGCTTTATGGCTTCATACTCATGTGACAGAAGAATAAAAGAAATTTTTCAACTACCGAATAAGGGTTGTAACGTTAGAAATATTAATCTTTTTAGGCTGAATTGACCTTTATTAGACCCTAGGATTGCGAACTATTCAAAACCCATCATAAAATCAGTAGTAAAATGCCGTTAATTCTGTGGCATGACGCACGCCTCAAGGTAACAGTGTCACGCGCTCTGGTGAACAGTGGCAGAATTGGGTAGATTCTAAATTAAAAGCAAGCTGGAAAGCGAGAGAGAACAGATAAAAGAGATGAGAAGAGAAGAGAGAAAGAGAGAGAGAGAGAGAGAGAGAGAGAGAGAGAGAGAGAGAGAGAGAGAGAGAGAGAGAGACAGAGACAGACAGACAGACAGACAGACAGACAGACAGACAGACAGACAGAGACAGAGAGATAAGCGAGAGTGAGAGAGAGTGAATAAGAGAGACAGAGAGAGTGAGAGAAACAGAGAGTCAGAGAGTCAGAGAGTTAGAGAGACAGAGAGAGTGAGAGTTAGAGGGAGACAGAGAGAGTGTTTTAAAAGGAGAGAAAGAATAATTCAATGCATAATTTCATCATCAATAAAATCATGTTATGTTATTATATCTTAAGCTTAACTTTTTCTCTTAACTCTTTCGCATCATAAGGCCACAGAATTAACGGCATTTTACTACTGATTTTATGATGGGCTTTGAAAAGTCTATAGGCAAAAAATTGATAGAGAGACAGAGAATACAGACAGACAGAAAGAATTAGCGTCTGATCGATGTTAATCTATCACTGAAGTCTTATTCGCCCTTTCATTATAACCTCAGAAAATCTGAGTTTTCGGGCCTTATTTGTTCAATTGTTACAGCAAGTTTTTCTCATTTGATTTAATTCCGAGAAATTGTGCCTGCCTGTCTATGTCTGTATCTCTTTCTCTGCCTGTGTCTCTGCCTCTAAATCGCTCTCTCTCTCTCTCTCTCTCTCTCTCTCTCTCTCTCTCTCTCTCTCTCTCTCTCTCTCTCTCTCTCTCTCTCTCTCTCTCTTTCTCTTCATCCATTCATCTATTTATCTCTCTCTTTCATACTCTTTCCCTCCCTCTCCCTTCCTAACCACCATTCTAACTTTATCAACAGGTTAATCTTTACCTGTCGCTAAGAACCAGTTTTTACCCGTGTCTCAATCCCCCTTCCCCCCCACCCCCTCCCCTCACCGACCTCTCTTTCTCCATCATTCTTAACTTTAATTTTATCCTACTACATCAACTCATTAACACATTTCCTTGATTAAGAACCAATGCATCATTTCAACGTCAATCCAACTCACTTTGCTTCCATAGCTTCAATTTTCCTGGTAACTGCTATGCACTATGAGACCAACGCATCAGAGAGGGCAAATCCAATAGAAAAATTAATTAAATTGACACCTAGAACTGGCCAGCCCCTTAGGGGTTTTAATTAGCGCAAATTAAAATATGACCTCCTACTTGACGTCGGACTTTGAGAGACAAACCCTAGTAGGGACAGGCGATGGCTGGTGAAACAGGCCTGTGGGGACACAAAGTCACCGACCTTTTTCTAGGTGCATGGATTGCGCTATGTGTAGTGAAAGCTCAATATTATAATCCTTTAATAAATTCTTATTAAAAGTGACAACAACTTGCGATAATAGTATTTCTAAGATCTTAACACGGGCAAAAGATTTAATTGTAACAATAATGATTATGTAACAAAACCAAAAAAGTTAATTGTTACAGTAATTATAGAACAACGCCAAAAAAATTAATTGTAACAATAATAATACTATATAACAACGCCATCTAAAAAATGCCAGTTAAATACAAAATGCATTAACAATGTATTTGGTTAATTATGGCAACCATAATAAGCAACGCATCTGCTCTTTTTTTAACATGGAAATTAAAGGGTTTTTATTGTATTGATCTACCAATACCTATAATTTTGAATAAAAATCGTATAGGAGTTTGATTCGAAATATCTTATCGTATTATTTATTCATGCCAATAACATTGATTTGTTCTTTCCACCAAAAAGCCCACCAAAAAGCGTTTCCTGTATTCTGTTTCAGTTGAATTCTCATTCATTATAGCAATATGTATGAAACATGTATGAAATTTATATGAGGTGTATACTGTGATTTTTCCCTGAGATGAGAGATTGACAAAAGTTCTCTGTACTCTGTCTAAAGGAAAGAATTGATTGCACCATTAAAGAGTACGGTGGCTATTACCAACCCAACATTATTTGACTACAAAATCAATACCATAATCATAACTTTCTCAATACTTCGAACTAAATCTCATATATCTTTGAAATGTAGAGAGAAAAGTACAGAAATAATAAAACCTCTCGATTGATATCCAAGGCAAACTAAAATAGATTTTTTTTTAATTAAACCGCGAAAAAAATCTCGTAAACTCAATAAATTACCTTATGGTCAAATTCGTCGACTTCAGTTGTTATGGACAAGGTTAGGCTTAAGCTAATGGTCATCACCACAGATGGCACTTATGAACCTGTTTGTAATCAGGCAGCCTTTCATTCATAAGTCACCAGCTTAACTTCTTCTCTTGGTTAAAAACTTTATACTCAAGCCATGACTCGTAGTGCCTTTAAACTCCCAGCGCATTTCGGAGTTAAAAATATGACGTTAAAAAAATCCTGGATTCGATTTGGCGTCTCCTAACTCCAGCGAAGTTTTTCCTAGTTAGTGCAGAATACAACAACTTTGCTCGAGGCACTATTAGGAGACGGTGATGATAAAACGGAATTGTTCGCCCTTGTTGTCAGATCGTCAACACATTGGCTTTAAGCCGCATTCACACGAACAAAGAACGGATTAGCAGGTTGACACTCGAACAAAAGAAAGACGAGCAGAGATTGAGAAAACAGAAGGCATCTAGCGGGTGTTGGTCAAATTATTGGTTGACCTCGCCTCCCTTTTCTCCTGGGTTAGATCTATCATCATATACCCGTAACATTCAGTAGATCTCAGGCGTCTTTATTGTAACAACCTGAATAGAGACAAGGCTAGTCGTGAGAAGCATGTTTGGGTGTTCCGAGATTGTAAACATATTGGCGTGAGCTTTCAGGTGAGACAATTAGGGAAAATGAAACAGCTAAAAAGTCTACCCATGTGGATGGTTGATGGTTTAACAGCGGCAGAGACCAGTCATTCACGTGATCAAAGTATATAAAAGCAGTGCTGATTAATCTTTCTTCTTCAACTTTTTCTGTTTTTTCTCTCCCCCCCCCCTCTCTCTCTCTCTCTCTCTCTCTCTCTCTCTCTCTCTCTCTCTCTCTCTCTCTCACTCTATCTCTCTCGATCTTCTCTCTGGCTGATTGCCTGAATCAGTCTCCTCTCTCTCTCTCTCTCTCTCTCTCTCTCTCTCTCTCTCTCTCTCTCTCTCTCTCTCTCTCTCTCTCTCTCTCTCTTTATTTCGCTCTATATTATGATCTCCCGTATTGACCTATCTCTCTGTTGTTTTTTTTTATTATAGTTTTCTCCGTTTCTTTACTATCTGATTTTTTAATTCGAAGTTTCAATCTTTTGCCTTCTCTCAATTGCATTGAATCACTG
This sequence comes from Elysia crispata, assembly GCA_033675545.1. Taxonomy (NCBI): domain Eukaryota; kingdom Metazoa; phylum Mollusca; class Gastropoda; family Plakobranchidae; genus Elysia; species Elysia crispata. Next base: position 186,650 of record JAWDGP010005812.1, read on the forward strand.
CTTGACTCTGTACTACTCTGCTGTCTTTTCGTCAATATCATCCTTTCCGTCTCCTTCTTTATTCTCTGAATCTGCAACATAATTATGTCTTTCTATCTGTTTGTTTCATTGTCGGATTTTCTGTCTTTCTGTACGTCTCTCTCTTCTTCTGTCTTTCTCTTTTCTCTTTCTCTCTCTTTCTATCTTTTTCTAAATCTCTCTATCATCACTGTAGTCAACATATCTTTAATTTTTTCTCTTTCCTTTTTGAATTTCAATCTGCTTGTCTCTATCTATTTAGATATCATTTATCGATTAATATTCCTCTGCGTTTGAATCTATTTATATAGAGTATTTTCCTATTAACCAGTTTATATCTCTACCTATTTTTTACGTATCTATGTATCTATGTAGATCTTTAATTGCAAGTAACTACAAAAATTATGTGAGAAAAACTTTATTATATGTATCTATGTAAACTATCTAGCTATGAATCTATGTATTTATTTACCTATCTATGTACCTACCGACCTATCTTTCATTTTATCTATCAATCTGCCTTTCTATCTAGCCTACTAATTTAGCTCTTTATAAACCAATCTATCGATCTACCTAAGTATCTATCTATCTATCTATCTATCTATCTATCTATCTATCTATCTATCTATCTATCTATCTATCTATCTATCTATCTATCTATCTATCTATCTATCTATCTATCTATCTATCTATCTATCTATCTATCTATCTAACTATCTATCTATCTGTATTTATAGATATATACAATTTGTTTATTTTTTTTAATCTTTTTTTGAAATTATTGGATAATCGATCAATCTCTTTTTTTTTCTTTTTGCATTTATACTTCTGCCTTATCAATTTTCTATGTATATATTTATCTGCCTGTATTCTTATCTTTTTAACTCCGAAAGATTCATCATTATTTTGAATGAATATTATTTCACCTGTGACATTATTCAATTCTTTTTTTACCCTTTTTACCCTGTATGTTACATCTCAAACCGTAAAAGATACTTTCAGCACTATACTCATTTTCTTTCTTTCCGAAATTCCTAAACATTCTTAAAAAAAAAAAAAAAAAAAAAGGCCTGTCCTCTCAGAATCCCCCGTGGCTTAAATCTTGAGGCAAATGCACAGGTCGTGGTGATGGAGAGTTTAAGCTATAATCAATAGCCGGGTAGTTACTTCGCTTGTTCCACCAGTGGTTTCTTTTGTTTCTCTCTATTTCTCTCTTTCTATCTCTCCCTCCCACTCGTCTGCATCCCGCCTCCATAATCTATTCTCTTCATGTCTTACTCTTTTTTCTTCTCTTCTTTTTCTCTCTTCGATTTATTTTTTCTCTCATTCTTCACATGTCAGCCTGACTCCATTTCTCTTCTTTTGGTGTAGGTGGTTTTCTTTCTTTCATCTCTCTTTAAAAAACCCAACAAAAACATATTTCTGTTAACTTAATCATGATTTATAGCCAAATTGTTATCCTTATTTTTTCACTCATCCCTCTTCAACATCTTCCGCTACTAAAAATCTCCTCCTCCTCCTTATCATTATCATCATCATCATCATTTTTACCAACACCACCACCACCACCATCATCATCATCATCATCTTCATCATCACTGTCATCACTGTCATCACTGACATCGATGTCATCTAATCTTCATCATCAACAATACCGCAGCTCCACTACGACTTCTTTGAAAATCAAATGCAATATTCATCCAATAATTTCTGAAACAAACACTATACGGTCAGTGTCAGCATTGATAAGGATCTATACCGAATATAGTTTACCGCGCCAAAATAAAGTACAAATGGCCTTCTACAACCAAAATAAAAACAATTCTTGAAAATATAGAAATCTAGAACCATACACACACACACACACACACACAAAGAAATCTAGAGAGGACAGAAAATCACACGGTTTTCTAAATGCAGAAAAAAAAGAGTAGACATCCACAATCTCAAGAGAGGATGATAAAAAAGAGGATATGAAATGCTTCAAAGAAAGAGTAGAAGACCTTTTTAGACCGCGACCCTGTACTCTTGAGCGGAGATTGAAAACTTCGATCGTGCGTGCTGTGTGCTCCAGATGAGGTGTTTTCTGGTTTCTGGAGAACAGCAGCTCTCATCATGATAGAAGTCTACTGGAGTATTTTTGAAGGGTAGAGTGATGAGAAATGAGGATGAACAGAAAGGAAGATAGAGGAAAAGAGGCACAGCGAATTAGATTTAGGGAGGAATATTGAGAGTGCAGACGTGTATAAAAAAAATTGACCAATAGATAGATAGATAGATAGATAGATAGATAGATAGATAGATAGATAGATAGATAGATAGATAGATAGATAGATAGGCAGACAGATAGATAGATAGATAGACAGACAGATAGATAGACAGGTAGATGAAAGAAAGAAGCGCTTGAGCGCTAGAGAGCGAGGCAAAAAAAAAATCATATTACAAAAGCAGAAAGACAAAAGGGTTGAACGCTGTAAAACTCAGAAAAAAAATTGACGTGTGAAAGAAGAGAGAGACAGAGAGAGAGAAAGAAAGAGAGAGAGAGAGAGAGAGAGAGAGAGAGAGAGAGACAGAGACAGAGACAGACAGACAGACAGACAGACAGACAGACAGACAGACAGTCAGACAGACAGACAGACAGAGACAGAGACAAAAGGTAGTAGAGATAAGAAGTATAGAGAGAAACAGGATGGTAAGGGGGTGGGGAAAGATAAGTGGTGAAAGAGTAAAAAAAAAAACAACTGAAATGGCTAAGCACTTAACAAACAAAACAAAACCAAAAAAAAAGAAAAAAAGAAAAAGAAAAATATGGAATCTAAGATGCAGTGGATCTTTCAGTATTATAGAAGGGTGTAATAGATCAATGCAAGTTCGCTCTGAACTTTGCTTCTCATGTGCTCCGATCAGTGTCAGTGACTGATAAAATCGTTTTGTTTTGTTTTGTTTTTTTTCTGATAATTATTTATGTCAAGCGAGACTGAATGTGCAAGGCATAATGGCATTGGTTTTAGTGATCTACAAGCAAGATTAAATTCAAATAACGGACTTTAAATGTAATCAAACAAAATACAAAAGAAAAAAAAGGAAATATAAAACTGTTGGCGGTTTAAGCATTGTAAAAGTTAGAAAAGTAGAAATGATAAGGCTGGACAGATCATATTAAAGCATTCTGAGAAGATTCCCAATGCCTTATAAAAATTGCTTTAAAGACGAGAATGTTTCATAAGTCATGAATTATTGTTGGGAGGGGATTTGGGGGGGGGGGGGGTTCTGAGTGCTTCTTAGATATGGAAATCTATAGAATTACAGAATATAACTTTGAATATGATGAGT
>JAWDGP010005812.1:195000-210000 GCA_033675545.1 Elysia crispata
ACTTTGTGAAGTTCGGTAACTGTTTATCTTTGTGTTCGTGTGTTTCAACAGTGTTTCTTCGGAAATATGATAAATTCATACGAGTGAAAAATTTTTACCCGTCGTTATCGTTAAACAAAAGAATTTATAATTGAAGAAAAAAAGTAAATCTGCTTTAACTTTCATGAATTGAAAGCTGGGTGAAAATCAAAGGAATGACATGTGTAGAAAATGATCCGTCGCACTTTTAACGCTTCAGAGCTACCCGTACCCGTCTTTAAAACCTGGCTATTGTGAGGATTATCAGTTACAGCAGCTGTCGCTTTGGTTCGAGCAGACAGTCTAGAAGATAAAATTATCACCATCGAAAATAATAATTTTTACAAGGCACATTTATTTGTAATTAAGATCGTATTTTTATCTCATATCGAATATGAGTAAAAGCTGCCCATTTTTTTTTTTTGTTTTTTGTTTTTTGTTTTTTTTTTAGTCATCTAAGTAAGTTTTTGTAAATAATCAAAAACTTCTACATTTTAGTAATTTCAACGTTCCGTATCAAATTGGAGAAGGTAACATCTTCAGGTTTCTCAGTTTCATAGTTTTCAAGGATGCGCCTGTTTGTTCAGGTTCATGTAAAGAATGTACAAATATCGAGCAAATTTATATTGGTGCAATGCGCAGCTTGCTCTACTGCTTCGTCCAGGCTTTCATGAGAAGCTGATTGTGACCGAGGATCAGTACTGTATTAGGATCAAGGTTTTAGTCCCAGAATATTTTGTCAAATTCTTTGATTTGTTTTTCTCTCTGTATTTGTTTTGTGCACTTTGGCTGGCGGTGTCACGGGCTTATGGTTACACTGATTGCAAGCTTAAAGCTTTTTCTTTTCTCTTCTTTTCTTTTTCTAATGTTCCTCTTTGATCTTAGTAAATCTCTAATGTAGAATCTGGGCATTCTTTTTACTGCGCTTGTTCATTTTTTTGTTTTGGTTTGTGAATCTGCTTCTGTCGCTCAGTCTTTTTTTTCTTTTCTGTAACCTCTCTAAACTTAATGTTCCTCACATTATCTTGCTCTTGACTTGATTTTGCAATGCTTTGCTTCTGTATACCGCCCCCACCTCCACTCCCCCTTTCTCTCTCTCTACCCGTCTCTCTTGTTTTCTCTCTCTCTCTCTCTCTCTCTCTCTCTCTCTCTCTCTCTCTGTCTGTCTGTCTGTCTGTCTCTCTCTCTCTCTCTCTCTCTCTCTCTCTCTCTCTCTCTCTTTCTCTCTCTACTTCCACTAAATACATGAGAGGAATAGACAATTACCACACAAAAAAAATATGTTGAATATTTCCATGAGAAGGTAATTGTGTGAGGGTCAGTATTACGTGAAAATCAAGGTTTCAGTCTGCATAATATTTTGTCAACTGTTTTGATTTGCTTTTCTCTCTGCATTTGCTTTGTGCGTTTTGCGCGGTGGTGTCACGGGCTTTTGGTTGCACTGATTGCGATGCAATATTATAAATGCCTGTCTGCCCTCTTTTTTTAAAATGTTCTCTTTGATCTAAATAAATATTATTGTACAACCTGGACATTCTTTCTACTGGGCTTTTTCATCCTTTTGTTTTGTTTTGTGGATGTGCTCGCCTCCCTCGACCATTTTTCATAATTTTTTTCAAATGGAAATGCCCTTCGCTTTTTTTTTTTTTTTGCTTTCGTCTTTATTTTGCAACGTTTTACTTCTATATTACTCTCTCTCTCTCTCTCTCTCTCTCTCTCTCTCTCTCTCTCTCTCTCTCTCTCTCTCTCTCTCTCTCTCTCTCTCTCTCTCTTTCTCTTTCTCTCTTTCTCTATTTCTCTCTCTCTCTCTCTCTCTCTCTCTCTCTCTCTCTCTCTCTCTCTCTCCTCTCTCTCTCTTTCTCTCTTTCTCTCTCTCTGACTTTCCGCATTTGACCTAGATCTTCCAGTAATTTAATGAGATTTTAATGAGCTTGAAGTTGGGGGCACCAAGATTGTGCACATCGGCTTCCGCATGATGGCCTTTCCAAAACTTTCAAAGACATAAAAAAAATAATTAGAGAAGCATAAAAAAGAAGGAAGAAATAAAAAGAATAGCAAGCGTTGATATTGAATGATCTTATGCGGCAATAAACTTTTTTGTTGTTGTTGTTGTTGTTCTTTTTTTCCCCTTTTTTCTGTCGTTTTCTCTGTGTGTGTGTGTGTTTGTGTGTTTATTATTATGATGAACGGAGACGTTCAAAAATTTACAGCTGGCTACAGCTTGAGTTAATTTCTTTGTAATTAAACATTTATTACCTTAAACTCGACAAAATGACAAAATGTTCTTATTTTAACACGCGTCAAATCTTTGTCATCGCAAACCGTATAATTTTTTATCAGCCTTGAATTATTTTAGTTGTCATTTAAAAAAAGGAAAAAAAAAACCAATGTGTGATATTAAAATAATATCCCAGGATGAATGGCTTCCTAAACAGTCAATGTTTTTTTCCAAGATATATTTATAGATCTATAAGTAAAACGGCTGCACGACACAGCTAGACTCCGATGTCGGAGATCAGTAATATAAATGATATTTCAGTTTCAGTTTATCGCCTTATGTAACTGGTCCTCTTTCACTTATTCACACGATCCGCACACGGGACAGTAAGTATTTTAGTTCAGCCCAATCTGCCATAAACGGTAATATCGGCGCTTGGTTAAAAAAACAAAACAAAAAAACCACACAGACAGGGTTAAAAACTTAAATTACAATGAGACTATACGAGACACTCTAACAAAGACCAACACATTCAGCAACATCTATCTTAACTTTTCTGAGGATGGTTGAGAATACTACGCCCGAAGAATTGACACTTGACAAGAAACCACCCTAATGCATCTCAATTGAATTTGATTCATAAAAAGCTGCTCTTGAGGAGCTACTGTTTATTTTCTTAAAAGACTAACGCTATTAGTGTGGAAACAACTCCCCCGGACAAAAAAAATGGAAAATGTGTTGGATCAATTTCATATGTATGAGAATGGTTAAAAAGAAGACACTAAAGAAAAATAAAGTAAAAAAAAAAAAAAAAACTTGAACGGTTACACGGTGAGCGGTCGGGGGACAGAGGATAGGGGGAGGAAGGGGGGAGGGAGGGGGTGTATATAAACCTGTACACGTTGAAAATCAAAACATTTCTCACTCAAGTGCAAAGCTTCCAAAATATATAGGTGAATAGGACTGGTGTGCAAGTAACAAAATTTAACCAACTCATGGCTGATAATATGAAATAAAGTGAAATAAAACGTGGATAGATAGGGAGACGAGTAAAAAGAGACAAAGAGAAATATAGAGAGCAAGAAAGAGAAAGATGAAGAGAACGAGAACGAGACAGACAAAGAGATGGACCAATACAAAAACGGATGCAGAGCTAGACAATCAGACAGACAAGGATAGGGAGAGGTATTGCGAAAGATAGATAGAGAGAGAGAGAAGAGAGAGAGAGAGAGAGAGAGAGAGAGAGAGAGAGAGAGAGAGAGAGAGAGAGAGAGAGAGAGAGAGAGAGAGAGAGAGAGAGAGAGAGAAAGATGTAGAGAGAGAGACACGCAGATGGACAGCCATACATTAGACTGGCTGATAGATAAAAATAACAAAGACTAAAAGTGGAAAAAATAGAGAACGCGAAAGGGACAAAAAAAAAAAGAGGCAAATAATGAATGAATATTAATTTGTCAAGCGAAGTTTATATAAACATGCATTAATATAGGTAAAGTTTGTATCAAAGTTCAGATTCCTTACGATTCTGAACAATTAGACAATTTCTTAACAAACTGTGTTTTTTGATTTCTAACGATCTTTACTGAATTCTGGACACCTAAAATCATACTAGCTTTAAATTTGCTGTATCACGCACAAACGTAAAGAATATCCGTCCAAACGCTAAAAAAGAAAGAAAGAAAAAATGTATTGTTAATTTTTACCAAAAAGCTAATGTTTTCCTAAAAACTTGTCCACGTCCTAATTGATTTAAAATCTATAATTACATTGGCTTGTGTTTAAAAAAATGGAAATGTACTCACATATCAGATTCAAAATTTAATCTAATTGACTTGTAAATGATATTAAATGCTGTGTAAAGAAATCATACTTGGAATTTTTTTTTCATGATGAGCAATAAATAATTTATTCTGAGTTACACATGTACAGTTCAGCATGAGACGTGGTTCTACTTTGTGTAATAGCTAGGTTATCGAGAATTTATAATTACTTGTTCAACGGGTGTGCTTTCACAGCTTGCAGGTCCACAGCGCTAAATATGAACCATGCTATTCATATCTCTGTAAAGCTTTTTCAATTTTTTTTTTTAATATATACGCAGCTATGAATTCCCGGAAAGTAGTTTAAGTTTTGCGGGAACTCATAGCCTCTCAAAAAGGTGTTAAATGCGATTTTAAAATAAATGTGGAAGATACAGAATTTGCCGATATGTCACTTTGAAGTTGCATTTATGATTATCACGGTATCTGGGCGTGCCTAAACAGTATAGTAAGATTTTTTTTTTTTAGTAAAAAGTTATCTGAAGTTTTTCTGTCAGTTGTGGAAGTCTAAGACTAGTTTTAGCATGTTGTGCTCTTATCTAAAGCGAGGTCAATGGCAGACGTTTGTATATTTCGGGTACATACCTTTTTAATATTATCAAATTCAAATTGTATAAATTCACGTGTGCAAAAGCTTCAATTTTGCCATTTTTATTGTAAGTGGTGGTAGTAATGTTACTTTGTTTATGGTTCCTGCAATGAAGGTGTTGATATTTTTCTTACTGTGATTGCTGCAGTTGCTATTCTTCTCTTTCCTCTTCTTCTTTCTCTTCTGCATCTACTTTTCTCTCCTCCCCCCCCCCTTCCCCCTTCCTCCTCCTCCTCCTCTTCATTTTCTTCTTGTTCTTGTTCTTGCTCTTCTTCTTCATATTCTCCTCCTCATCCCCGTCTCCTCCTCCTCTCCTCCTCCTCCTCCTCCTCCTCCTCCTCCTCCTCCACCTCCACCTCCACCTCCACCTCCACCTCCACCTCCACCTCCTCCTCCTCCTCCTCCTCCTCCTCCTCCTCCTCCTCCTCCTCCTCCTCCTCCTTCTCCTTCTTCTTCTTCTTCCTCCTCCTCCTCCTCCTCCTCCTCCTCCTCCTCCTCCTCCTCCTCCTCCTCCTCCTTCTTCTTCTTCTTCTTCTTCTTCTTCTTCTTCTTCTTCTTCTTCTTCTTCTTCTTCTTCTTCTCGTGGTTGTTCACCTATCCAGTATTTTTTTTATAAACTGCAGATTGTTTGGTATGATAAAGTACACCTTTCGACTATTCAGCTCCGCATCCATAAAAAAAAAATCATCGTCATTATCGTAATAACTTCCTAATCATCACCACCATCACCAATTATTACATTCGTCATCAACAGCAGAGGTAAAAATTACGTGTTTGAAAAAAAAAATGAGAGAAAGAGAGAGATAGAGAAACAGGGGAGTTGACGATATGCAGATAGAGAGATAAAGCAAGAGAAAGTCTAATAAACCCACACAAACGAGATGAGAGAAGGTTTACAGCCGTAAACAGGAAAACAATAAAATACGCGAGTGTGAAAAAATAAAAATAGATAATTATAACTCAAGAGTCTCGAGGACGATAAGACGCTGTGTGCACCTCAATAAATATGTGGCATTCATCTGTACACCTGGGGTTTGTACTCGTTTTCTTCAAATTTCTTGCGTTTTGCTTTCTCATTTCCTGCGTATTTTTATTTGCACTTTTGTTTTGAAATTCATAAGACCGTCGAAAAACATGGCTGCAACGAACTTTCCTGCTCATGTCCTGCAGAACAAAACATGTTTTGTCTTCCCGTGCCTCACCCTGAAAGCTGTTGCGCCTGCTGCTGCCACCAGCACTCTGTTCGAAGCGCTTGCTGCGAGGACGACACATTGTGTCTGCTTCTAACAGACAATGGCCACGCCTGGCCGCGCACCGTTCCGAAAATACGCTTAGGAAGGCGAGTGCTAAAAAGTCAAGAGGGGTCGTTAATTACGCTGTAAGTTGAATCAAGCCCAAACAGCGAGGCGAGGCGGAAACCTGTATAATAAACAAACGAAACCAAAAACCTGTACGAGCAGGCATGTTTGCCTTTTGTCTCGTCTTTGATATAGTCCAGCCAAAGCTGTGTGATCTCACACTTTTGTTTTCGTAAGGTAAAGCAGTAGCCAGGTGAGACTCCAAAATGTAAAATCAATTGCTTAGTGTGGACAAGCTGAAGGCAACCAAAAGCTATTACAAATCTTTCGCTCAATCAAAAAAAAAAAAAGAGTCACAATTTTACACCAACACCAAGTGCCAATGGGATAGAATCTCTGCTCTGAGAATCTCAGAAGAATCGTTAGTAGTTGGGCCCAAAACGTATCCTCGGTGTTAGTGCTTAGAACCTCTTCCGGATTAAACAGCCTTGTAAATATTTTCCTATATATTTCATACCTTATATTGGTCTATTCCTACTACCTTTTAATGAAAAGAAGAATGAAACTGAGAAAGTACCTTGATAGTAGACTGCAGGCTTTCACAAGGGAATGTTTAAAAAAGAGAATGACTTATTTCTTCAGTTCTGGATGTTGATCTACAATTAATTATTGAAAACTTTCAATAACGTAGACAAAATGGCATATAACAAAGATGCTGTAAGGGAAGAAAACACTATCTAAAGATAATTAACTTTGTGAGAATAAGATTAATTATGGTCGATCCGACCTCTTAACGCCATCCAATGATATATCTGTCTCATTTTTTGCACCTCTGCCCGTAACTAGTCGCTTCGCTATGATAAAAGAGAAACCCCGTTCTCATTACTCAATGTAAGGTCGAGATCTAGATGTAAGATCTTGAACTGAACGAGAAATAATATTTGGAATTTCGAACTTATCGATGTTGATCCCCCTCAAAAAACCTTACCAGAATGTAGACAACGTTTTAATTCCTTTTTTTTATTTTTCGCTAAAATGAATCAGACTTTAAGGTCTTTTGTTGAATTTGATTGTGAAGTGGGGATGTGGAATTGACAGGCCCTACTACTAAATTACGTATCCCTTTCTTTCATCTTATATGCGGCATCAGTGGATATTTTCATCTAATCAACACGATTCTACTCCACCCACTTTTCGCCCCGCTATTCCTTAATAAAATAGACTCAGATCACAAAACGTTAAAGATTAGTTAGACAATAATTATGACATCCATTCTTTGTTAGATTCCAGTCAATAGCTCTTCCCCACATCAACGTAAGGTAATACAATGATGCATTATGGGCTATAATTAAGCTTTTACCCTTGTACTCAATACTGCGATTAAAAAAACAAAAATCCGCATGGTCTTACCGCTGATGATGAATTATTTCAGATATCTCTGCGGACGTTGATCAAGTCACAACCTGAGATCTTTTTGGCGAAAAAATAAATTATGGAGATAATATCTTGCGAAATTTCTAAGTAGAATTGATAGGGAAAACTTATGAAAAAAGAAAGAAACTTTAAATTTCTTAAATGAGGACACTATTTATGCACGTACTCACAATGCATGCTCTCCCCACACCCCTCCCCCCATCCCTTACCCCCGTTCGATCTTGTGTTTATTATCTGTAACAGTGACCTGGGTCACCGAGAATGTTTGTGGGGTCACTTAGGGATTAAGAATCAAAATGGGATGTCACAGAGACATTTTCACAGCAGGCAAAGAAAGCAAAGGTTTTATTGACATAGATTTCTGTTTGTTATTTTTTTATCCTCTTTATTTTGGAGGGATAACTGTGTGTTTGTATGTGTTTCCGTTACAATTCCGTAGCTATTGCTTGTCAAGCACCAATTAAATTCCGAAAAAAAAATTATTCAATAAATTTTTTTCTCCCCTCTACCGTTATGGCAAGTTTTTTTGTTTGATACATCCACAAAACAGTGATCTCAGACAATTTTGCACCTTAAACTGAAGCCCCCGTCGGACATGTCAGCAGCATGTAAATGAGGCCCATAAATCAGCAACCAACGATAACAGGAGAAACTTCGTCGCTTTTAAGAAATAATTGAGGACATAAGCGTCTGTATCAGTGATCCTTTATCGCCGGTTCGGAGTTGAGCTTAGAGACTTATCTTAACTAACCTATCTTGCCTGACGGGGGCTAAGATATTCTGTGATTATCTTGTAGAAAACTGTATGGTATTTGCAAGCAAAGAAAGAACCCGTAGTGAAGCATCCCTGGATAAAGCTGTGCACTGCGAAACCACCCAAATAGAGGGAGAAATATTCAGCAACCAAGGAACAAAGAAAAAAAACAACCATGCATCAACAGCAAAGACAAAACGGCCAACCAAATGATTAATGATGTTTAACGGGGAGTGCTATAATGTAATTTATATCAGTTGCTGTTAAGACATTTTGCATTGCGATCCCCTCTCTTTTAATTGGTTTTCAACGCTCCTTTTTAAACAATCCTTTAGATAATAATAAATTAATTTTTTTAGGTGTATGTGTGCAAACAGCAACGAAACAGCAAAAGATTTGAACAACATCTGTGACACTAAAGAGCATTGTCAAACCCCCTTGGAATGAAAAAAGAATGAAAATGCATTGCTCGATATTTTGCAAGTCATTCAAGAAGATGGATTTTTATTTATAGACTAGAATATTTTTTGACCGCAGTCGTTAAGGAAATTTCTGAGAACATTGATAAGTCTCAATCAAAGGCGGTTGGCGAGCTTTCATCTTCACTACGGGTTTCAATGACGATTTAATCCGCGTGCTTTTGTCCCCATGTTCTTAGCATGTAACGGAGATTGAAAAAATTTTATCGGTAAAAATTGTTCGATGGCGTATAAGAAAGTTATTCATCAGGATGTGATCAACAGAATTCTGATCCAGCGGGCAACAGCGTGGAGGCTTTTGATTGGGTGACGACACCGCCTGTCACTTTGCTCTATCACGGATATGAGAAGAAAAAGCAAGAAGAGAGAGAGAGAGAGAGAGAGAGAGAGAGAGAGAGAGAGAGAGAGAGAGAGAGAGAGAGAGAGAGAGAGAGAGAGAGAGAGAGAGAGAGGGGAAAACATAGGGAGAGAGGCAGAGGCAGCAAAAGACAGAGCCACAGCAAGTCTCATAGAAAAGGAGAGAGAGTGAGTGAGAGAGAGACAGAGAAATAGTTAGAGAGATAGGGAAAATAAAAATAATTTCAACAGAAAAAGATCTGGCCAGTCCCAAACTTATGGAAGAGGAACTCCTCAAGATATAAACCAAGGCGAGAGTGCAGGGAGTTAATCTGTGAGTGTGAGGTTCAAAGAAAAGGAAAAAGCCAGGTTAAATAATAGCCATGAATGCACGTGAAAAGGAAAAGCCGCGATGGTAAAGATAAGAAAAAAAAAAGGGTTAGATCACATCTCGGCATGGATTTTAGTTTAAGAGGTCACTTGGACAAAATTAATGGCTCGTGACTTCTTTCCTTATCATAAACTGTAGAATAAAACTTGTGAATCACGTACCAGAAAGGAAGAAAAGAAAGGGCATTGTGTTGTAAAGTTAAAGAATTGCATGCCTTAAGTATATCGAGCCAAAATCGTTAAGTTACGAAAGAGAAGAGTTGGCTGGAGAAAGTGAGTACTCAAGTAGTGGTATGAACAACATCAACGGAGAGAGCTGCTGCACCAACAGCTGTTACTCTCCACTCTTTTATCCCATCGATGACGAAAGTAAAATCACCGATGACAACTTTGACAGTGAGAAGAAAGATGGAAAAAAAAAACTCTATTGTCAACAAAGCATAGACTGAGAGCATTCAATTGGGTTTGAGACAAGAAGAAGCAGTTGAACTTACTTAGGACTCTTAATATAGATTTTTTTTTAAGTTTGTACTTTCCAACCTAATGACCACGCTTTGATTCACACACATACATACATTCTGATATCCTTAACGATCTGTTCATAAGTTAATTTTACATTTTAAGTATCTTGATGTTTATTATTTAACAAGGCCGTATGCACTCTGAGACTATTAATTAAAAAAAAAACAAAAAAAAACCAAATTCGATTGCCCTTATCACAGTTCTGCCTCACGTAATCTACATAATACATACAGATATAAGCTCAGTAAGTCGAATAGAGTTCTAAAAACGACTAAACTTTACGTCTTGTCATGGTATAAGAAAAAGGAAAAGAGACAAATATCAAAACATGAAAAAAGTTTTCATTACTTTCTTTTAAAATTGAGTATATAAAAATTAATGAAGAAAAAGTAACATGTGAGTGAACAGGAAAAACGTTTAGCTTTAAGCGCAGATTACTATTTCCAACAAGTCAAAACTACATATCAACCAATAAGAGATAAGACGTGAAGGCAAAGCGAAAAACAAGATCGATAATAAAGAGAACCAGGGTGAGACAGGACATTAAAAACAAGGCGGGCACGCGGACACACACGCTTGGGAGAACTTGATCTCATTGTTGTCCTGCTAGAATCATCAGTTTAATCTTCGCCTTCTTGCCTGGACATTCGACACAAACAAAGGTTATACCAATCAGAGCTTACGCACTTACTGCGTCCTCATGAACTCAACAGCTTTGCTGGTGTTTTGCTCATTCACGCGCCTAATTTGACATGTAGATGGAATTCCCCACGGCCGTTTCTTATTGTCTTATAGGATTCACGAGAAAATGGACAAAAACTCACGAGATGCAAGGTTTCATCTAACGATAATAAAGATTTTATGACGATATTGCAGTAGTTTGGTAGTTTAGCTTTTTATATTCACAATTTCCTTGCCATTTAGTTCTAAGCTTATAAGACTAATAGTAAAACAAAACGAGCAATAATATGACGCGACAGTTCAGTCACTAACCCTTCAAGACCATAAAACTACAAGAAAACCAATATAATACACTCCTCCACCTTCCTCTCTCTCTCTCTCTCTCTCTCTCTCTCTCTCTCTCTCTCTCTCTCTCTCTCTCTCTCTCTCTCTCTCTCTCTCTCTCTCTCTCTCTCTCTCTCTCTCTCTCTCTCTCTCTCTCTCTTTCTCTCTGCCCCCTCTTTCATGTTTCTTTTTTCAACCTCCCTGTATTGCAAAGATTTTTAAATATCCATGTTATGACTACTTTAAAAAAATCATGTCCATAACCGTTACAGTTCTGGCACATCTGTGAATATCTCAAAACTAAGTTTTTCGTGCTTTCAAATACTGTATACTGTCCAATCAAAAAAAATGTACGTGGCAGCCACCACAGAGTCTACATAATAACGGTAAATCAATCACCTGATCATGATTCTATGAAAAATTTTCAGAGTATGACCCAGCCTGGAAACTATGCACTGCAATTTTTTTTTTCGAAATGCGCTTGTTATCAGAGCATTTGTACAAGAAACTGGCTTGGAACGTCTCACTGTAACGATATTTAAAAAAAAATTATAACATTATTTTTCTTTCGTTTCCATTTCTTTCAGTTAATGTTAAGAAAGTAAATATTCCTATTCGATTTTACACGATGTTGCATCTATTAATGTATTTTAGACAAAGTAACATACAGTCATAAAAATATTACCAAAGCATGACAATGAGTGCTAAGATGTTTAACACCAAGGCTAATTGACAAAGGTGTAATCACAGAAATGTGGTTCTTTCGGAGAATGCTACGAATCTCATGGACTGCAAAGAAATCAAATGAATCAGTATTACGAGAAGCCGACAAAACAAGATCACTCATAAATAGAATACGTAAACGTCAAGCAACTTTTTTTGTGCCATGTGATAAAAAGAGAGAAACTAGAACATCTTGTGGCAACTGGAATGATCGAGGGAAAACGCAGCAGGGGAAAACAGCATGATAAGATGTTGGATGGACTAAGGAAGTGGCTCAAACTAGGAAGAGTGACAGGAGCACTGAAAGCGACGCGGGATAGAGATACGCAGAAGGTCATGATCGCCTACGCTAAAGAGCATGGCACCTGATTGATTGATTGATTGTCATCACCTATGGGTTTTGGAAGGGGCTGGTGTTTGCCTAACTGTTATATAAAAAGATGATGTTTGAAAATGGGAACAAAACAATACTCGCGCAACCAAAATACCCTAAATTTCCTTCTAGAGATCAAAATGGTAACAAAAGCCCAAAAGCCAAGATCCAGCTCGAAATATTACTGGCCAGGTGGAGGATATTAATTTATAGAATCGACGTTTGATAAATTGTGCATTTGAGAACGTTTCCGATTGATTGATTCATTGAACTTACTTGCTAACTTAAGTTCATATATTGGAGATTCGAAGCGCACTTGATTGGATCAAAAGCGATATTAAATTCAATTAAGTTGACGAAAAGAGGATGAAGGTGACGTCCATGGTGATGTTGAGGAAAAGGATGAGAGGGAGGATGGTTAAGACGATGATTTTGGTGATGATGATGATGATGATGATGATGGTGATGATGATGGTGATGATGATGATGATGATGATGATGATGATGATGATGATGATGATGATGATGATGATGATGATGATGATGGTGATCATGATGAGGTAATGATGGATGTGATAGTCCTGGACGAACTATAAACCGCTAAGGTTGATCTTCAAACGTACACACACACTCATACTTCGGTTTTTTTTTACTGCTGAAACTTCAAAATCGAGTTTTACTATAAGAGTTTTACTTAATGCATTAAACACTGCTTCACACTTAATACAAACTCATCACGATTAATGAGACGCTTACCTGTGCCATCCAAGCCATGGCCCTGTTCATCTGGCTGCTCCAAGCCGTATTCATGCTGCTGCTGTGGGTGAGGCGGAGGGGTCTTCACTTGATAATACAAAAATGTCTGAGGTTGTTGTTGTTGCTGCTGCTGTTGCTGTTGATGCTGTTGTTGCTGGTGCTGGTGCTGATGCTGTTGATGCGCAGCCGCAAGAGATGTAAGCGCCGGTAATTGCTGCTGCTGCTGTTGATGTTGTTGTTGCTGCTGCTGTTGTTGCTGTTGCTGATTTGACGCCACCGATGCCGCCGTTGATGAAGGTGGGAGAGGCGGGGGCGTTTTTACCTGCTGTGTGGGAGGAGATGGGGAATCGAGAAAGGAAGACAACGGCGAAGGTAAAGATGGTGAAATGGATAGCTCTGGGGTGTTTGGAGATGGTGAAGGGGATTTAACAGGAGACGGCAAGGGGGATCGAGGTTTTTTGAGGAGTTCTCTCATGGATATTGTGCTTCCCTTGGAAACAGACGGGAAAGGGACAGTGACATTTGGACAAGGTAATTTCTCGCTGCGAGGTTTCTCCATCTGCCCATGCACCATATAATCTTTGTAATTGGGCTTCAGGTGCAGCTGTTGATAGCGCTCCAGCTGCTTTTTAAGTTCTTCCAAGTCAGAACCTGAAGTCACGGAAGGAAACATGTTTTTCAGGCTGGACGGAGGTTTTCGTTACAAGACAAGGGAAATCACGTTAACGGATTGTAACTACAATGTGGCGTCAGATCCGATTTGAGTCAAGCATTGGTTAAAATAAAAATGCAAGGAGAGTAAACACAGAAAGTAAAAGCACATGTCGAGCGAGGGTATTTCCGTGCCTGAAAACTATCTCCTTTGTTCTCTTAACTCATTAAAACACAGTCTGTGAAAAGATGATGTGATAAAATAACAGAATATTGGAAAGGTGCCCATAATTCGAGGCACAATTAAACACAAACCGATCAACAAAATATCCTTCCATTCCATCTATAAAAACGGATTAAAATCACTGCATTTTGGTCCACCTACAGCTCAATTAAAACCACATTTAAACATGGTAGATTAAAACAAGAAGTATAAAGAAAGGGAATGAAAGAACACACTCAGGTAGTGTGTGAAAATAAAAATATGTTTCTTGATTTTGATTTTCACTGTAACTTAAACAAGGTAATTAAGCAATGTTCATATATGTGTTGCTGTTTTTTATCATTACTTGAATAAAGTAATAACAAAGCTACGCATAACATTCACCCGTTAAGCCAGTTGTATGAGTGCATGAAGGACGTTAGGTAGTTTGATCTGTAAACAGCCCCAGGCGATTTTAAAAATAGTGTACAAAATTCCCTAAGCCAAGCCTAAAATGATATTCTTCTTTAGAAAGCTAACCATACAGATTCGAATTGTGTTTTTAAAAGAATTCAGACTTCTATAATTTGTTTTGTCTGGGATTTGACTGAAGTATGGACATCGGGTAGTAAAAACAATTGTGTCCGAGAGGGATCAAAAAAAAATTATTACAGTTCTCTTAGCAAGAACAACTATGTTTTTTGAAATATCAACATGTTTCAGAAAGTATTTCCTTGAGATGTGACGGTTCTTTGAGGTTCAATCCAAATCGACTTTTAATTTAAACTAACTTTCTTATCCTTTCCTCTAAACTTCGCTCTTTTATACCCAGAAGGAGCTTTAATTCTCAATACGTGCAAACTCCAGTCAAAAAACTAGTCAAATCATAGACAGCTGAGTCCGTGATAGATCTGGCTGCAGCGAGCAGCAATACATTGCATTAGAAAAAACAAGCCAGTTATATTGAACTGGTTTTCGAAATGCACCAATTCAGTGTACGGGAGATAGCCACAGGAAGGCCGGAACGGCTCAAGACCGCTAGTCCAGACTTATTTGGACTTTTATGGGTTGTTGTAACAATGGGAACATTAACACTACTTGTAATTACAATGACAACAGTGGAAGAAGTAGTAGTTCTGAGGAACGCCGCAGTAGCACGAGCTGCAGTAATAGCAGCAGCAGCAGCAGCAGCAGCAGCAGTAGTAGCAGTAGTAGTAGTAGTAGTAGTAGTAGTAGTAGTAGTAGTAGTAGTAGTAGTAGTAGTAGTAGTAGTAGTAGTAGTAGTAGTAGTAGTAGTAATAGTAGTGGTGGTAGTGATAATGGCGGCTTTTGACCACTGGCTCTGACTATGTCCTAACTGTCATTTTCTTTTCCTCTATGCCATTCTTGTCTCTCTCTCTTTTCATAGCCGTTTCTGTCTGTCTGTCTGCCC
>JAWDGP010005812.1:215000-250000 GCA_033675545.1 Elysia crispata
ATCATTGATTTTTTTTTAATCTTTTTTTATATGCAGATCGATCTATGAGCTCGTCATTTGCGGAGCCTTACAAAGATCGCGACATGTTTAAAGATCAATTATAAGACCTCGTAAAGTATTTAGGATTCTTGTGGATAAGTGCGAAGTTTCTTAAAATAATGAGCAACCATTCTATTGTTATTGAATTCGTTATCCCTGCGCCACTTTCACGACTCTTAATAGTCTTTACGGAAGTGGCACTAGTTAGAAGGAAAGGAGGGTAAATCTGTTAAGGCCATTCGCCACAATTACCTCTTAATTGCTTCACAAAAGTATAATCTGCTTCGATATTACTCTAACTTCTTCCAAAGAAGCTTATTTCGTGGGAAAAGAAAACAGATTGAAATCAGCTTTAGAATTGCCGCGGAACTTTTCCCTCTGTTGATAGCGTAAGATTCATTGATTGGGACTAAAACTATCGCCCGCCCAGTGTTGCCTCCCCTCCAAGCTCGAGCGTTTTCCTCAGAAGAGACCAATCACAATGCTTTAGCGTCCGGAAGTGCTAACCGCCTCGGCCAATCACAGAGGTGCTTGCGTGACAAGGGGAGACTAAAAAATGGAACCGCCTTCCAGCCTGTCCGATTCGCGTGAGCAGAGAGAGAAGATCGATACAGTGAGTGACGGGTGGACGCCAGGGAGCGAGTGGGGTACCCGGAGGATGAGGAGGGGGGAGCTGGGAAGCTAAACAGGGTCAGGGTGGTAGCGGCCGCGAGAGCCAGGAACACTGCTGGAAGGGTTCGCCTGCTGATGCACGGCATGCTGGTCTGAAATGTTTGCTGAATCCCGCTGGTGCCAGGCTTGAGTTTCAAATAGTTGTGTTCTTGCCCAAGTTGGGGCTCTGTAATGCGTGTTAAAAAGTTTTATACACTAGATTGTTTTAATGACTTTGCTGCTCTTCTCATTTTTTTTTTTTTTTGGTTATGTTCTGTACAACGGTTTCAGTGAAAAAAAAACAACTGTTTTTTCCAATACGCTTGTAAAATGTCATTTGAACCATTTTGATGGTTGGATGGCGAGTTTCAAAGATTAACACCGAGGGGAGATGTCGCGGGCACAAGCAGTCTTTACGATGTCGAAACGACTGTTTCTTCCATGTCTTGTTTTTTTTTTTACGTTTTTAATTTTTTTTTTTTTTTTTTTTTTGTAAAAATATATGAGTTGGCGATCACTGAAGACTTCTTTATGACTCTTTATGACAAAAATTGAAATGAAAAATCATGTTTACAAAGAGTTTATTATTATGCAATTTTATTTTTTTTTAAATGAATTTTCATCATGATTTCACGCACTCTCGTCCAATTCCCAACTCTTTTTTATCTCTGTTAAGTTAAAATCGTTCGGGGTGAATTGATAAATTATACCGTCTCCTATCTATTTTTTACGTCACATGAAAAAAAAAAACCTAGAGTTTTCAGCGCATTGATGAAATTTTTACAAAAGCAAAAGAAACTTGTCTTCATGATGTCTTAATGATCGCAGCTAATCAACCTTACCTTCGATACATAGAGTCCACGCGAAAAGCAATTTACCAACTTCCGTATATAACTCTATCGAAAACTTAGGGAACGGAAAACGGCACAGAGCAAGAGTGGACCTAGTCAACAAAGTTTTTTCTGGCTTTCACGGACTTAAACGTCGAGCACTTAACTTGTTTTTGGGAACATCCCAGTAAGGTGCTAAGCCTTTCTTTCTTACACATCACCTGCATGAGTACCCAAGGAAAGTCAACCTTCTTGATCACAGAGCCGACATCCGCATTACTTTCACTAATAAAACCTTCTTGATCACAGAGCCGACATCCGCATTACTTTCACTAATAAATCTGGTGTAGGTAGGGCAAGGGAGACAGTTCAAGGGAGGAAGAGACTGGCCGGTAACGGGATCCACGCATCCATGTCTTTACTGTGAATGAGCTCTCCACTTGCGGTCCCCAAATCAAGGTGGACAAACTAATCTCCAACAGGGAAGACCACAGAGCACTCAGCTGGGAACTTTGGGTTCTCAATTTTGTCGCGCTTTCTTTGTTTTCTGGTCTTTTCTATTGCATAGCTGCAGCACGAATGTCAGTGGTGAGAGTCCGTGAGAAATCAAAATGAATGTGGAGCTTGTCGCTTGCACTTAAAGTAGGCAATTTTTTTCTGACACAAATTAAAGAGATCATGTTTACAGTCAGTTAATATTTATGTGACTTTGTTCCTAAAACTGTCATGAATTATTTCCTAACGATGTTACTTCGAATTTTCTCTTTTACTGTCTCATTCACATAATTGTTATTCCTTATCTCTCCCAGACTGTAAACCAATATCACGAAAAGATATTTATTTATAAAGATATTTACGGCTTAATATTAATTTGTTTGTTTTATATAATAGTCCGTCAAAAACAAAGCCATTTTTTTGTAAATTTTTTGCATATCAAACAAGTTTCCCTCAGTAGGGGGGAAGGATGGGGGGGGGAGGGAGGAACTAAAAGTATAGCCCTCCAAAAATACAAAAATACATTGACAGTGAGGAGATTGAACCGGCGAAGAATGCCCTTCCGCGTACCAGGTCCGACCCCCTTAACCACCGGTGCTGCCCAAGAGGAGCTAATAGATTAATAAATAAATTGGCAAAATTCAACAGTACTGTATTAGCATAATTTCACATAATTAGAAATTCAAAAAAAATATTTATGACTAAAAATTTTAGAATTCATTAGCATTATGAAGACATCCGTTGCAATTTTTTTTTTTTTTTTTTTTTTGTGCTATCGGATATCTTTCACCAATTGCCCACTCGTAAACTCTTTTTGTCGGACCTAAAGTTGCATCATTTTGAGCCTTTAGTTAGTAGTAGCAACATTGCTTTTGAACGGTTTTGATTTTTGTGCACAGACGTTTGTGTGCATGGAGAACAATGAGAGCTCAGAATAATACTCAAAGAAATACCACTCCTCTTTGATATGAGTATGAATTTCATCCTATATTCATAACATTCAACCTAGTTCATTCAAGTTCTCAAATAAACCCCGTCACTTTTTTTTGCCGAATAAATCCAACCTAAAAGATCCTATATAGAGCATGAATTTTTAATAAAAATTATATATATTGGTCGACTAAGAATTCGAAGCAATCGAAATTGCCAAATAAATATTCAACTTCTCCTCCTCCTACTCCTCTTCCTCTTCCTCTTCTTCTTCTTCTTCTTCTTCTTCTTCTTCTTCTTCTTCTTCTTCTTCTTCTTCTTCTTCTTCTTCTTCTTCTTCTTCTTCTTCTTCTTCTTCTTCTTCTTCTTCTTCTTCTTCTTCTTCTTCTTCTTCTTCTTCTTCTTCTTCTTCTTCTTCTTCTTCTTCTTCTTCTTCTTCTTCTTCTTCTTCTTCTTCTTCTTCTTCTTCTTCTTCTTCTTCTTCTTCTTCTTCTTCTTCTTCTTCTTCTTCTTCTTCTTCTTCTTCTTCTTCTTCTTCTTCTTCTTCTTCTTCTTCTTCTTCTTCTTCTTCTTCTTCTTCTTCTTCTTCTTCTTCTTCTTCTTCTTCTTCTTCTTCTTCTTCTTCTTCTTCTTCTTCTTCTTGTTCTTCTTCTTCTTCTTCTTCTTCTTCTTCTTCTTCTTCTTCTTCTTCTTCTTCTTCTTCTTCTTCTTCTTTCTTCTTCTTCTTTCTTCTTCTTCTTCTTCTTCTTCTTCTTCTTCTTCTTCTTCTTCTTCTTCTTCTTCTTCTTCTTCTTCTTCTTCTTCTTCTTCTTCTTCTTCTTCTTCTTCTTCTTCTTCTTCTTCTTCTTCTTCTTGTTCTTCTTCTTCTTCTTCTTCTTCTTCTTCTTCTTCTTCTTCTTCTTCTTCTTCTTCTTCTTCTTCTTCTTCTTCTTCTTCTTCTTCTTCTTCTTCTTCTTCTTCTTCTTCTTCTTCTTCTTCTTCTTCTTCTTCTTCTTCTTCTTCTTCTTCTTCTTCTTCTTCTTCTTCTTCTTCTTCTTCTTCTTCTTCTTCTTCTTCTTCTTCTTCTTCTTCTTCTTCTTCTTCTTCTTCTTCTTCTTCTTCTTCTTCTTCTTCTTCTTCTTCTTCTTCTTCTTCTTCTTCTTCTTCTTATTATTATTATTATTATTATTATTATTATTATTATTATTATTATGAACAAAAATCTGTGATAAGAGCATACATTTTGAATTTTACGTTGACCTAGAAAGGAAAATCTGTTATCTTTTATACGATATTTCTTTTTCTCCCAAAGCTATGTCTTTGCGGCAAATCCATGATTTGTGAAAATCGAGTTTTATCTGCCCTTGCCACGTGAGATAACGCCCAACGCTCCTCTTTGTCATAACTTACGGCTAGCTGCCTAGGAGGCGGTTTTCACCAGGGCACACTCAAGGACAATATTTTGAGCGCAATGTAATATATCACCAGCTTTGCAAACAATATCAAAGCAATGGTTTACTTCGACCCAACGGGATCGTTTGATCACTTCAACAGCGAATGATATTGTGACTTTTCTTATGAATAAATTTTAAAGATTTTACTATTAATAAATCTTAAGTACCATTTAACCGATGTGAACGATGCTTTTGTTGTGGGCAACGAGGTATCGGAAAGTTCAATGCAATTAACCATAATTATCAAGGCTTTGTGTAATCTTGAATTAGAATTATACCAGTGTTTTCACATGATCAGAATCGGAATTTAATCCTTAATAACAATGTCAACAATATGAAAAAAGCGGAAATCTGTGTTCAGCCACCAGGGACTCATCAGACTGACGAGCACAACAAAGTCAACCTCAGCTGAGCACAACACCCACCCACTGAGCATGCGCCAGCACCAATCTCAAGCGGAAGCGGAACCTACTGAGCGAGTATGATCACGACGTGACATCCGGTCCCGCTCTTCGCATTACAACGCCGAAACATGAGGGATGGCGCGAATCAAGAGATCTTCAGAAAAAAAGGCCGTTGCATCGAATCTCTGATCAGAAATTCTATTGTTATCAGGAGTCGGTGAAGAAAAAAAAAAAAAAAAATATATATATATATATATATATATAAGAAAAAGGCAAATAAAGCTCAAGAATGAAGAAATAGAAAAGAAAAAAGAAGGCATAAACAGTGCAAAATGCGACCATGCAATGTTTAAAGCGACAAGATTGCTGTACCAAAAACAGTTTGAAAATCCTAAAGTTGAAGATCAGGAAGGAAAACTTGCGTCAAATCCAAATGATATACTGGACATAGTCTCCTCACATTTCAAAAGTAAATTTGAAGACGAAAAAGTTGAAGAGATAACGCCATTCGAGGGAGAACCAAAACCACTAAAAATGCAATAACACCTGAGGAGGTGAGAAAAAGCTTCAATAGTTTAAGCAATAACAAAGCCCCAGGAGAAGACCAAATACACGCTGAACTTTTGGAAAATGGCACACCACTGCTAGACCAAACAATAGCCGACATATTTAACACAACTTTTTCCAAACATGAGAATTTGGATATAAACTCATTACGCAAAGCCTTGTCAATCATCACTTTGAACAGGATAAGACCCTTTGTAGAAGAATACCTATCGAAGAGTCAAAGTGGATTCCGCCCAGACCGTAGCACGGCAGATGTTGTCTGGACCCACAAATGGTTGGCCGCAAAAACACTGAAAGAAGATGTCATCATAAAAATTTCAGGGATTGACATGAGCGCGGCGTTTGACACAATAGATAGAAACCAACTGCTCAACATAATCGCAACAATCGTAAACGAAGATGAGCTGAGAATAATACGCTTTCTTTTGAGCAATACAAAAATAAAAACAAGAATCAATGGCGCCACAAAAACAAATACATTTATAAGCAATGTCGGGACTCCCCAAGGAGATAGCCTTAGTCCAGTCCTTTTTATCGTCTATCTAGAACACGCTCTGAAGGAGGTCAGAACCACACTACCCAGACCAATAGTAAAATATGAAAAAGAAATTCCAAATGAGATAGCTTACGCAGACGACGTGAATTTTATCGGACAGGACTACGTTAACATCAACGAAATCCAAGAAACGCTACATAAGTACCAACTAAAAGTAAACACAGACAAAACAGAATTCACAGCTCTTTCAAAAAACGAGGAAGACTGGAAAAACGCAAAGAAAGTGGGCTCACTCATTGGTGATCTCGAGGATGTAGAAAGGAGAAAACAGCTCTCCACCGCAGCCCTCAACAAGCTTTACCACATGTGGATGAAAGGAAATAAACTCAAAACCACAACCAAGGTACAACTTTATAAGTCCCTTGTGAAATCCATACTACTATACAACTGTAGCACATGGGCACTGACTCTCACCGAAGAAGAGAAAATAAACGCTTTCCACCGAAAACAACTGAAAAAGGTCCTAAACATTAAATTTCCAGTAAAAATCACAAATAAGTCACTGTATCAAAAATGCCAGGAAAAGCCCCTCTCGCTGCAAATTCTAAAAGCCCAGTGGAACCTCTTTGGGCATATTCTTCGTAGAGACAGCGACATCCCTGCCAACAGAGCAACAAGAGCCTACTTCATCCAATATGGCCACAAACTAAGAGGACGGCCGACAACAACTCTCCCAATCGTACTGAACAGAGATCTAGGACTAATTGACCATTTTAGACTCCATTCAACCGATGATCTGGTCAAAATCACTGAGCTCGCAAAGGACAGGAAACAGTGGAGAGAACTCTCTGCGAGGATAGAGAAAGCTGCCGAAGCATCACAGACGGTGAACTGGGATGCGACACGGCAATAAGTCAAGTCAGTCATATATATATATATATATATATATATATATATATATATATATAAACCAGCATACCTAACGATAAGCAAAGAATACCCCATTCATATACAGAACATTCACAATTATATTTTTCCTGAATAGAGACGGGCTGAGAAATTAAATACAAGGCCTATTATGAGATTAAAAAAGAAATTGCACTTTCAATGCTAAATTTTGGAAAATGAATGTTAATTAAGTTTTTATGAAGATTTTAAAACCAATGACAAAGAAAAAAGATCACACTCACATGTAAAGACATGTTGGCATGAAACTGATCCAACAAATTGCTAAACAGAAAAGAGGGGGGTGTTAAGATAAAAAAGTTAGAAATAAAATTTTGAAACATATTTCGACTCACTAGAACAGGACTGATGTTCGATGACTAATAAAGAAACTCCAGCTCATATACTCTTTAATAAATAATCATTCTATCCTTTCCTCAAGTCCCCGTATCATCCATCCTTTAAAAAATACAGATTAAGACAACCCACTTTTTCATTTGTATATTTTTAAAAAAATTTTCATTAGTTTGTTAAACAAGATCAGTGTAATTTTAATTATACATCTGTACCAGATTTTAAAAACTTCTATTTAGATCTCCCTTCTAGGTTTAAAAAGTTTCAAGAATATTTTATTTCATCATTTTCATTTTGTTGCTATGTTGTTATTTTCTTTTTTAAATCAAATTTTGTGATTTGTGCTGTTTTATTTACTACTTTGCGTTTATGGTTAGATTTAAGCAATCAAATCATGAGTGTACATTCTAAAGTCATTTTTTATCTCATCCGGGTGGACAAATGTATTTTTTTCTTAAGATGTCACGAACCTGGCCCAATCTATACGAGAAAAGGGCCAGAAGAAAAGCCGTATAAGGGTACACCAATACCCACACTCATAGTATTGGCTGTAAGGAGGAAAAAATATATTTATGCCCCGAAGATCATTTTCCTTGCAGATTCATGCCATCAGACTGGCTGGCAGTTACATAGATACTGTAGATTAAAAGTATATTTTACCTACTGTAAAGGTATGAGAATTAAACTTAAGAAAAAATCAATATCAAGAACTTCGAATTTTTTATTTAATGGCACATTCCGTTTGTTCTTAAAGCGCTGCACATCGGTGCCTCGAAAGGTCAATTTCAGATTCAAAGGCCTGAATGAATTCACAGAGGAGCAAGTGTTTGACATGTTTTCACAGCTTCATCTTGGCTACTCGATTTATAACTACATAAAGAAATATGTCTTTAGTTGGTTGGTTAGTTTTTGATGTTGCATCCTCGCTTTGCGATTAGCTTTCTGGGGTTGCAAGTAGTGCGTAGGGAAAAGAAATGCTTATTTTCAGCCCTCGGACCTCGTGTTACTAGGACCGAGTGTTCACCACTGAAGTACAACACTCCAAGTCATTCTTGAAGACTTTTGGCTACTTCTTGAGGAAATAAAGGTAAGAAAAAGTAAAGTCGCACCTACAAGTGAAGGCTGATTACGCAATGAGTGAAACATTATTCAACAAAAATACCCACTGTTTGAGAAACTTGGTCTCTCTAACGGGTGCCAGAAACCACCCGTCCCGAACTTCGCTTAATCCAGAGCCTTGACCTAAATTCTCCGCCAGAGTCAGGTGTGGCTGGAGAGAGCCGACCAAGGAGACAGAGGAGCAGACGCGAGGGAGACTTGGGTGGAGACAACTCGGCCCCACAACCTGATGGCGACTGAGATGTCTCCTGATCTTCACGCGCTCCACAGGTGGCAGACGTCAACGTCTCGACCGCATTATCTCCTAAGTCTGTTTTATCTTAGTCTAGATGGTTGTCTAGCGGATTAAGGCATACTGAAGCTGGGTCAGGCCAGACTACATTACAGCTACTCTTATAAAAGAGCAGAAAAGAGGCCATTTAAATCATGAATGGAACCACGAGAAACAACGGCCTGAGATTTATGATGGATGAAAAAAAAGGACCATGTTTGGGGAAAATCCCCGTTGGACAATGGCTGTGTAGGCTTGTAATGATTGCATTGTATTATCGTAAAAAGGATAATTGAAACCATTTCCTGGAGCAGATTGGCACCTATTCTGTCCGATTACAGGATGAAGGAAGGAGCACTGAGGACATGTCGGTAACATAAGGTTTAAAAAAATGCTCTGGGAAAATGTGTCCAAATCACTATATTTTGCTCTTCAGAGCTTAAGCTGCCTCAACATCTCTTTGTATTTGAGAATCTCAATAAACATCAGAATGTTAGGTCGGTAGAAGTTTCAGGTATTAGAATATTTTAATAAATTTTAGCATCAATTGCTGTATGAAAATTGCAGTGATCCAACAGTTCTTCCATACTCTTATTATGCTCCTGCCAAAAACTGTGGGTTTTTTTTTACTTCAGTCTTTAAAAAAAATTTTTTTTTTTAATATTAAAAATTCTATCCCTATTAAAATATGCGATGGGTTCCATTGATAAACTTTGAACAAAAACTTTACATGATGAATAAGAACCATAATTGTCACAACAAGCAAAAGCTAGTGATGATCTTCGTCTGGTGCGGGCTGATGGAAATCTCTTTTCAATATTATAGTGCGATAGCTTAACCTCTAAGACCACAGTTTAACCTCTATAGTCAATCTTTAAATGCAGTTTGAATTATTACAAAAATATTAAATATAGCAAGAACTTTTTATGAGGATGGTTGACAGAAAACTACTTAAACATAATAACATAATGCCATTGCTAAATCCTTGTATCACTCTGGGTTATTCAATACACAAGATATAAGCATATCTTCAGATAATTTCTGTCTTCGCTATCAGTGAAATTATATGAAGTTGTGTAAGATATTGATGCTTTCATTTTTTTTTTTCGTCTTTTACCTCCTCCACAATGATTTATCTCCAATGTTAGTCAATGTACTGTCATTCTTCACAAGAAAGTAACAGACTGTGAATCTTTGGTATTGAAGATTCCGGACCCTCAAAAGTGAGTTTTAACATAAGCATCACATTCTGCAAAAACTTCAGGCGTACAGAGTAGAGCTGAGACAAAGATTTTGCTACAGAGAGTGAAATTTATTTTAAAGAATAATACCAGCCATATTAATTTGGTTCGAAACAAAAGGCAACTGACCGGAAAAAGAACAAACTTTACTGTGAAAGATTGTCCACATTTTTATATTTATTGCGTAAATGTGACTTAAAAATATCTTTATATTTCAGAGTTACTAGACAATGCCAACTGCATTATTTTGTAACAATCCTGATCTAATCTCATTTAGTTCTATTATAGAAGAGTAGGCTTTTAAACTCGGCATCCTCACGATGATAAGTGAAGACATTTCGAGATCACCGTGACAACATGGTGAGACCCACGTTTTAGACTGCATAGGGATTAGATATCGTGGTTTCGAACCACACCCCGATATGACAGAACTTGTGGGCTTTATCAGCTTAGCTGTACTCTGCCTCGTCAAAAGAAAACTTATTGTACAAATAATCTGAGAGTTAAAACTTTAAAAGAAGGGCAAAAGCATAAAACAAAGTCATAGCATCTGACTGTTGGATAGATGTTTTATGAAACAACCAAAACCTGACTTGCTCGCAAATTGGCTCAGAAACAACTTGCCTTTCATAGATTGACGACATAAAGAGATTATGTAGTTAAACCCAAAACAATAATTCAAACCAATTTAAATATCGAGTTGTTAAACACTCAAATGTTTTTATTCATTGTTACAAGCTAGTATATCTAAGAAAAAGATTATATTACTTCAGAAAACGTTGGGTTGACAATAAGGAGGTCCTGGATTCGACCAGGGGCTGAGACATCAGGTTAGGTCCCATCTTACCAGCCCTGTCTCTGTCTTGACAAAAAGCTGCTATCGGTGTGTAAGATTTTTTCATGAAACTTAGGGGATTCATGGAACTAATGAAAGAACTGTACTCTATGATGTTTACCCTTTCCTTAATATGGAGGCACATCATATCGAAAAGCTTCCTTGGGCTTTTAGAACAGATTTATCCTAACGTCGCCTAAGTTAGCAAGTCCATTTCCTGGAATCAGCAACCTTGACTTGAGTGGACGCAGACGCTCCCAACCTGGTGCCCATGAATGGGACACGTATGGCACGCGGGAGCTGATGTCCGTCCGAGATATCGGGGACCTGGTGAAACTGGCCTGGGACAGCTCAGTGACAAATTGCTGGCGATAATCACCGGTCGGGAGCGGTCGCGGCGGTGATGAGACGGTAGATAAAACCATCATCGGGATCAACGGGACACGGGCAAGAGTTCTGGCTAGTCAGTCACGGCTCGCTGACAAATTAGCGCCGGCTCGCTGGATGCTTACCGGTTTCGGCGCTCAGTATTCCCTCCCCTACCTCGCTTTATTTTACGCTTTCTTTTTTTTTCTTTTCTTTTTGTTTGTTCTTCTTTTCCCTTCCCTGTCACTTTACTGTTCAATGAATACAGACGAAAAGAAAACGATATCAATTGCGTTTTATTTTTTCTTTTAGATAATTAGGCAAGAACAATCAACGCTCGGAAACAATTTTTTGCTTTCGACTTTATATATCTTTTTTTTAATAGACATTTCAGCAAAAAGCTGGATTCCGATTTCATAATCACCAATTATACTTAAATGGATGTCATCTCAATATTTTTTTTTTCTTATTTGAACGTTGTTTGACATTGTGAGGATAGGTAGAATCTGGAAAAGGGGATTTTTCCATGTACTAGTCCTATGACGGCTTTTATTTCCCCATTGAATGTCTACGGGGCGAGTTTTGCCTTTTGAGAAACGTTGTCCGATATATTAAATTGCGTAATGTAACTTGCTTTGTCATTTATATATTTATCAAATTTTGTCTTCTTCGATCTCATTATTTTTTTTTTTAATTTAATATATGTTAATAATGCTATAGATGATTCAAAAGCCTTCAGATAATTTCTGTACTCTTTATGGACATAATGATAGTCTACGTTTATACTTTATACTTCACACACTAAGTGCTCCCCCTCGCTCAAAAAAAAAAAAAAAAAAAAAGAAAGAAAGAAAGAAAAAAAGACGACACATTAGACAAGGAAACTAAGCTAAATGAAAAATATACGAAAAGCTTTCGTTGCGACTCGCTTTTTTTACGATGTTCTTGGATGGAGTCCCTGGTTGGGGGGTGTGTGAGGGGGTGTGGGGCAGATTTAAACTGTTCTAGTATTTATTCTTTGCATTCAAAGAGCACTCTGTACAATGTCGTTACAAGGCTCTAATCGAATAATTATTATGTGATTTTAGGTTGGAAAGACATTGAGACAAGATTATTGACTTTCGACTTTTTAAATTATTTTTTGTTTTTTGTTTCTTTTTCTTTTAACAAACTTCAAAATAATAAGTATTGACATTGAAAATCACTCTTTCATACCGAAAGAAGGAAATCAGCTTAAGAAAATTTGAGCGTCAGAAACAAATTTAGACTGTATCAAAGAACTTGTGGTTTTGGATGCAATGACAGCCTGATACTACAGCACTGTTCTATCTATTGAAACGCACAACAGTGGACATCGCCCTTCTTATTCTGCAGTCACCCAACAGGGAAATAGTGAGAGACCCGCAATTACATGCTCAGTTTCCCTTACGATTCCTGGACATCAAAGGAATCGAACTTCCTTCGCCGCTCACAATCAGGCAGAACACCTGCCTGGTGGGCAGTGGTACTGGTCAAGCGTTTCATTGTCCTGAGTCAGATGGACAAGATGCTCAGTCGCGTGGACGTCATGAAATCCTTGTCACCAGGCAGTTACAGGAGAGACTTGCTGCGCTCTCAGGTGTGGCTGCTTTCGACCAGTCGCCTAGTTTGATGTTAAAAGCCATCAAAGTAATGCAACAATTATCTAAATTTTGATAAGGTATTTTGTGAATCATGCGTTATTGCACATATGTAGAGAATCATAGAATGAGAGACAAAGGGAAAGATACAAGGAAACATAGAAATAATCTGTATGTATATTATAGAAAAAAAACCTGAAACGTGGATAAATGGAAAGAAAGATGGAAAGATGGAAAGTCAGGTAGATTGATAGAAAATAGAGGAAATATAGAAATAGAAATAGACATATAGACAGATAAATAAAGAGAGAGAGAGAGAGAGAGAGAGAGAGAGAGAGAGAGAGAGAGAGAGAGAGAGAAAGAAAGAGAGAGAGAGAGAAAGTGAGAGAAAAAGAAAGAGAGAGAGATAGATAGATAGATAGATAGAGAGAGAGATAGATAGATAGATAGATAGATAGAGAGAGAGAGAGAAAGAGAGAGAGAGAGAGAGAGAGAGAGAGAGAGAGAGAGAGAGAGAGAGAGAGAGAGAGAGAGAGAGAGAGAGAGAGAGAGAAAAGCTCAAAGACTATGATTATTATAAAAGACGGAAAGAGAGCTTTTGATCAGACATCAAGAACTACAGCTGGTCCTGAAGGACACCTGTTCGTCTATGTTCCTACCGTCTGTCGAGGTCGTATCTCTTTCAAAACAACCCTGAAGAGTTTATAATATCGACTTAGTTTTCCACCACTTTCTCCCCTATTATTAGTATTAATTTGACCTGTCGCTGCTGCTTGTTTCGCTTCCAGTCACGTGAGAGAAGAAGAAACAGAAAATTTTCCTCCTCCCCTTTACCCCTTCCCCCACTTCTCTCTCTCCCCTCTCTTTCTCTCACTTTCCATTTATCTATGGATCTATCGATCTCTAGCTTTATCTCAGAGTATCACTCACCTTCCCATTTCATCTTCTTCCACCCCCCCCCCCCCCCCCCCCCCACTTCCCCTCCTTTATTTTTTCCTCTATGTCCTTATTTTAATTCTTCGTTATACTTTTTATCAACTTCTTTTTCTTTTTCTTCTCAGACCCACTACGAACCACTTCACAGTTCTATCACCACTTCTAAGGTGGCCCTACATTGTGAACGGATTATGTATCGCTCTTCAGTTCCTCACTATTAGGGACAGTTTAGTAGCTCCAACGGACTGATAGCTTTATAACCCTATTGGAGTGGTCGGTCCCCTCCTTCTCATAATCGGTGGGAGTCGCCCCCGGTTCCATCTTTCATCTCCTCTTAGGAGCTTTATTGGGCGTGTCGCGGGCAGTTATAAACAGCAGAGGGGTCAGTATGTAGAGGATGGAAGGAAGGGGGCAGCGAGAGATAAGTTGACAGTGTTGTGCAAGCAAATGTGAGTGCCCGGATTATTTACTAAGGGTGGCAAGGGTCGGGAAAGACGAATAGAATCCTTCTGTCGGAATCATAAACTTTGCTATGTTTTGAAGATAAACTGAGACATAAATATGATTCAAAATGGAAGAAAGTGTATGTGATTAATAATAAAAGATTGGGAAAGACAAAAAAAAAAAGTAAAGAGAGAGAGAGAGAGAGAGAGAGAGAGAGAGAGAGAGAGAGAAGTGGGTGAGATTGCAGAGAGAAATATGGGCGAAAGGATTAGAATGGTCAGTCAGGCATCCCCCTAGCATACCGAGAGTCCAGAAGCAGTTGGCTAACGTTATGGCTAATCCCGTCATTCGGTTGGGGTCGGAGACAATTTTGTTACATGGACCTCCGAGCAGAAAAAGTGCCACAATGATTTCTGATAGAGAGACAGGGTCGTGTCAGTCTATTAGAGCTCAAGGGAAGACTAGCCATGAATTCAAACCGGAAAAGTCGCCGAAAACGGGCAATTGTGTGGACATCCTGAGACCCTTGAAGTGTTCGGCTGTTCGGTTGTTCTTTTCACCGAGCTTCATTCTGTTGCTGACACAATGTCGCTTGTTATGACCGTGAACACGCGTTCTTGCCCCTAGCAGGTGAATGTCAAGACTGATCAAGGTGGGCTGCTTCAAGCAAGAAGTAGAAGAAAAGGCGTCTGGGATTTTCAGCCTTCAAGGAAATGCCGGAGACTTGGGAGAAACTGAATTTCTATCCTCGGGTCTCTCAAGATTAAGGAAAAGATAATTGTAAGGTACCTGATACATCACCCATGAAGGGAAAAAAATCACTATAATAGTTTATGTATCTTGACAAGCATCTGATAATTCCTAAAAAACTATTTTGTTACAGAAACTTCTCTAATTTTATGGAATCTGCTTGTCTCCTTTATATATTAATTTTTATACCATAATTGCGAGTGATTTTGATGTGGGACAATTGCTTCTACTTCTTCATTCAAACAA
Source organism: Elysia crispata (assembly GCA_033675545.1). Taxonomy (NCBI): domain Eukaryota; kingdom Metazoa; phylum Mollusca; class Gastropoda; family Plakobranchidae; genus Elysia; species Elysia crispata. The sequence goes on from JAWDGP010005812.1 coordinate 229,972, forward strand.
TTTTGACTTTCAGTGTTAGATTATTAATGAGGTCTATTCTGACGTAATTTCCTCAGAAAAAAAACTTTTATTTCATTTCAGGGGTTTCCACCTTTTTCAGAGATAGTTCAACTGCTTCATTTATTAATTGACATGATCCTCTCATCAAGCAAATCTTTGTTAGTCAAGCAAGAGTCGATAAAGTGAGACCCCAAACTGATCCACCCACGCGTGGGTCTCGAAGCATCCATGAAGTCAAAAGATCGTTGGAGATATCGTGACAAATTTCTTTTATTTTTAAATCCTTTTTTTCAGAGCAATGTATGATCACCGGTGATGAAGCAACGCAGAGCATAATTCTTCTATTAAAATGGGAGGACATAACAATTACGAAGGACCATCTTTATTATATCTTTCAGATAACTAACACAAAGCGCCATCGTTGGAAAAAAAAAAAAAAAGAAACATCGAATGCGTGGGTATCAGGTTGAAGCTTTAAACCATGTATTTAAGAGTTAAATTCATCATCTCATATATTCCAAAGCGCGCAAATAACTAGTGTGGCAATGTCGAAAAACACAGCTGCGGTCGATTTCTGAAGGAAACAGTATCAGAAAGATTATCCAATTTAAATGGACACGGACTAGCAAAACATGGCCGTACAATATTCACAATCATTCATTGCACGGTTGCCAGTTTGAATTCTTTTAGAAATTTGATTTATCATTACAGGGAATATTAACTGAATAAAGCAAATTTCAGAGTTATAACCTTATTTCCGTCAAAAATACCTTGTCAAGGCTGCTATAGCTCAAACCAAAACATCACTGTTATAGCTTAAACCGCAGGCATTTCAAACTCATGAAACTCAGATTCTTGGAGAAGCCCAAGGTATTTTGGGATAGGCTGAAATTATCATATTAAGTTATATTATTTACAAATTCATAGTGCAAGCAAACTAAATCAGTGGTGCAGTAATATTTTTAAATTTTGTAGACGCCTCGTCCCCTCAACTGATTTAAGATGGGAGATAGATAGTTTTTTTTCTTCAAAAAAAAAGATAATCATGTAAACCTATTGCATTAAATAGTTTCGGAAATGATCCACAAGAAAAAGAAGTGTTTTGAAAAGGAGAATAAGGGATGTCCAAAATACAGCATTGTCTAGTTGCGAGTTGCTTCTTTTATTGATGTTCTCTCTCTGAAGAGTGAGGTTTAGTGCAAGTACTGCCTATTCAATTCTGCCCCACTGCACTAAATATTAATCATAAATATTAAGCCTCCGCCATATTCATTATAGGTCAGTTAGTTACATGATTAACTTACTTTTATGGCTTTACTTAATTAATTCAAACCTCTTTCTTTATCTCTATCTTCAGACCTCTCCGGGATTCACTTTTTGCCTTCTTGTTCGCCGGCTTGTATGTTTAGATTTGATGGAACACTACATAAACATCTTTCAAATTTATTTCTGTTGTATTTTTATGCCTCTCTGTTATGTCAAAATAGTTTCACTATAATTATTTTCTTTTCTTCTTTTCTTTCATTTTTTTCCCCTCAGCATAGATGAATTATATCATGCGCAAGTAGCGAAAAGCTGAATGTTGTAACCTGAGTGAGAACGACGCTAAAAGAAATGTTGAATGACAGAAACAAGACTGGTTTGATTGAAAATATTGATCCATCATTGGAAAGAATATAATATATAGCAATATGATAAGATATCTCCAGATCGATTATTGGGCAGATTTTGGGTAGACCCGCGTCAATACGAAGATAAAGCTCGTTAAATGTGATCTGACCAAGTTCATCAAATGGCTTAGGCCAAGGTTCCATAACCAAACCTGATCATTGGTCAGCACAATACCAAAATAATTGAATTTTGTGACGCCCTAATAATAATATATAAACAAAGGATTTATTTGCAGTACTTTTACTCTGTTTCTGCGGGGGGAAAAAAATTGTCTCCTATTCTTGGGGTTATTGACGCTTTATTTTTTTGTCAAGACAAGAGCTGTGAGATGGAGTAGTAAGGCTAGAATTAAAGAATTGACGGCTCCTTTTCCACCACATTATTCCATTTTCATCATGACCCACCCTCAGCGGCCAGAGTCAATTAGCCTTGCCCTATCACACGGGTCGATGATCATCTGAGACAGGGAGTCGTAGCGGTAACGACGGGGAGCAACTCGCCGCGGTTAGGGCTGCGATTACGCCCCTTTTCCTTCTAAATCATCCGCAGATACATCTAAAGCTTTTTAGAAGACAAGAGAAGGAATAGTAGGCAAGGCACATGAAAGAATCACTCGTACTACAGGAGATTTAAAGCTCATACGCCAATTTCTTCATCATCTTGTTCGTTTGCTTGTTTTAGCCGAATTCAGACTGGGAGAAAGTTTAGAGACGTGGGACGTTAAAAGTACAGTATTATCAATGTTTTCTGTTGTTGTTTTCCTCTTGATCTTGGCGATTTGTCTACGATCTTTTTTTACTGAGACTTAAAATTATACTCCAATTAACATAATGACCTTTATTTCATTATTTTCTTTAGGTCATCTGACATATTGGACATAATTTATGTAGGTATATTAAGAAAGAGAGAGAGAGAGAGAGAGAGAGAGAGAGAGAGAGAGAGAGAGAGAGAGAGAGAGAGAGAGAGAGAGAGACAGACAGACAGACAGACAGACAGACAGACAGACAGACAGACAGACAGACAGATAGACAGACAGACAGACAGACAGAGACAAACAGACAGACAGACAAGGACAGAAAGAGAGAGTTAGAGAGATGGGGAGAGGGGGAACTTGTTGCAAGGACCATTCATGAGAAGGGATTTATTAATAATTTGTTTGCGTTTGTTTTAAATATTTAGAAAAGTTTCAAGGTTCAAAGAGAAATGAGGATATATAACATAAATATTCCATCCAACATCCAATTCACATATTACTATTATTGCGAAGCAGCATGAAAACATGCTCGGCGACAGCTAGAAACAGATTTATAAATGAAAAATTGGCCGCAGGAATTTCAACCACACCATTGCCCACGGAGGGAAGCGAAATACTTGTTTGCTTGTATACAATCAGTTACCCCCAAAGGGAGTCTTTTCTCTGTCGGCATCCCAACCCCAGTCATGATCATGTTCCGCCCCAGGCCCATCACTATGTGGACTGTCACTGAGAGTCTGGACTAGATCTAGGTCCTCCGACGAGTGTCCGTTTAGGACAATCCCTTTACCTGGTAATAGTTGTCTTGGTGGGGTCCCCCTTTGTGCCGGTCAACCCAGGGTGTCAATTTGTGACCAGATTTGTCAGAGAGATGCCGCGGGCTGAGGGAACTTGAGGGACGGCTGGGTGCGTCGTTACGCAACACTGAACCACTCTGGGGAGTTTGTGATAGCATCAGCCCAGCACGGGCACTACGGTCAGGGGAGAGAGAAGGATGAGAAGAAGAAGAAGAAGAAGAAGAAGAAGAAGAAGAAGAAGAAGAAGAAGAAGAAGAAGAAGAAGAAGAAGAAGAAGAAGAAGAAGAAGAAGAAGAAGAAGAAGAAGAAGAAGAAGGAGGAGGAGGAGGAGGAGGAGAAGAAGAAGAAGAAGAAGAAGAAGAAGAAGAAGAAGAAGAAGAAGAAGAAGAAGAAGAAGAAGAAGAAGAAGAAGAAGAAGAAGAAGAAGAAGAAGAAGAAGAAGAAGAAGAAGAAGAAGAAGAAGAAGAAGAAGAAGAAGAAGAAGAAGGAGGAGGAGGAGGAGGAGGAGGAGGAGGAGGAAGTAGGGGGTGACAGTGAAAAAAAAACTCAAAAAATAACATAAAAGTTTGTTTAGGAGGAACCAGCTATAAGAGATGTAAACAAATGCGCAGGAGGCAACAAGAGCCGATGGAAAGTTTTGATAAATTATAAAGATCTTTAACTTTCATCACTTTATTTTTAACGATCTATAAACTTTTTTCAAAGCCTGTTCTTTGTAAGAGAAAGGAATTAAATATAAATTGTTGCTGCAGTTCCCAGAGTAACACGGGAATAACAGTCATTATCATTCCATTATGTGATATTAGCTGCTCATAATATCTTTTATTATTATTTACATTTGTTTGTTTTTAATTTTTTTAATGGTCAAACTCTACATCAAAACCTAGATATAGATTAGGGCGACATGATTACATTAATGTAAGCCCTGCTCTGATTTTATTACAGCTGGACAAAGCACTAAATGCCAAGAGTTTAATAGGTCTATAATTATGTCAGATATCTGAATCTTGCTCTAAAGAAAGCGAAAATAGAAAGAAGAGAAGCAGATTTTTTGAGGAACAGGTAAAACTCACAATTAGGTCTATTTACTTTGGCTATTATGTAGCTTCTGACACTAAGTTTAGGTGTTCCTCATTAGGTCTGTTATAGGATATTTTGTAAATGTTAGAGTATTATATTTTTTAATGCATTTTATACTTAAAGTATATTGTCAGATATTGTCGAGATTACAGGAGTCGAATACACCTTGAAGAAAATTATGTGCTTGATAGTTCAATGGAGTGAATAATTTCCCGGCTTTGAGCCGTCAGCCTACAGAATGTTGTAAGTTTGAAAATTACATCTGATAATTAAATGCTATTATTAAAGGAAACTTCGAAAGGTTTTTTTTTCCATCATAAATATAAGAAAATCTGCACCAATGACCTTGCAGTCGTTTCTTAAATGGGAGCTTTATAAAGGGATAGTGATAAAAAGGCGGCCTATTAGTTTTTTTTTAATCTTATTTTTGCCAGATAAATGTCAGAATTTTGTAGACTAAAATGATACTTTGTAAAGCCGACCGAAAATGGCTATGTCATCCTATTAACTGGAGAAATATCTGACACAAAGAAATAAATATCAAAGAGATTCATTTAAGATTATAAAAAAATAAAATTCCAGGCTCGATTATTGATGGGTTCTATCTAACTCTTGGTTGACTGGACCTGCCAGTTGTCCACTATGGAAACTGTAAGAACCATTTTAGTTTCGTAACAGCCCTTCATGATATACAAAAAAGGTTGATGTGGAAAGACCATAATTACCAAACATTCAATGGAATCCCATTTTATGGTATAAGAATGATCATACCAATATAAAATACTACACACAATTTTTTGGGTATGCTTTTTCTTTTAGTAATCTGAAATTTAAAAAAAAATTTTGGTGTATGTAAATCATCCATATTGCCTCGGTTTTCAGAGTAGTTTTTGTTCTTATGTCTAATGGTCGGGTTTAATAAAAGACTGTCCCATCATTTTGCAATCGACAGTTTTAAATTTTGTAATTTGAATCTGATTACACTCTATATTTATTAAGTTAGAGTTTGGGAGGTAACTAGATGCTGTACTGCGACTAAAGTGTCCAATTAGGAGAACAGAAAATGCACTTGTACAAAATTTTGGAGGAAAAAAAAACTATTTACATTCCGAATTGTCTTTATATAATTGTATTACTAAATAGAACTTTTTTTTTCCTTTCATACTTCACCACAATAGACCCAGAAAAGTAAAAACCTTCGTTTTGATCGCAATTATTATACCTTGTCAGTTTTTGACATCTTCCAGCGCAGCACGGGAAAACCCAAGAAATTCCGAACAATTAAACACCTGGACTAATGTGTTGAGCTACAGTGTCACACCTATATTGCGAGTACAAGATGGTCTACTTCTCCTATGTGGTCTATACCGGCCTTCCTTTATCAACTCGCGTCAAAAACTAATAGCCTTTCATGTCCTCGAGGACCGTGTTCCTGTTTTCTTCCCTTAATAATATCATCGCCTCAACTTTGTCCTGAGGTTCCTAACTTGCTTATTAGCTCTGCAACTCTTGCTCCATTTATAATCTCTCTGCCTTATTCCCTGCCCCTCTCTCTTCTCTCTCTCTATCTCTCTCTTCCCCCCTCTCCCTCTCTCTCTCTTTCTCTCTAACTTTCCCTGTCACACATTTTCTATCTCCCCTCCCCCTCTCTCTCTCTCTCTCTATCTTTCCCCCCCCCCCCCTCTCTCTCTCTCTCTCTCTCTCTCTCTCTCTCTCTCTCCCACTTTCGTCTCCACCATTCTTATTTTCCTGTTTCAACCACTCAGAATGACACTCCGCTGCTCTCAAGAGTGGCCACAGAAATGTGGAGAGGACTTCACAGGTGGCTATCTCTAACTATCTACTAATGTACTCGTCCCGCCTCAAGTACTGGCCCTAACAATGGCTAACCCCAGTGTCCAAACACCCCAATTTACCCCCTCGAAAATCACAAGCATTTTTTTTCCTCTCAAAATTCCCTCTATTCAGCTTCTGTTTCCAATTCCTCCCTATCGCCTAGTTTTTGTGATTTCTTGCCCTTCCTAAAACTAGTCTTTCTCAGCTATTTTAGGCTTGATATGAACTTTTTCTATTGCTCCCTTTCTACTATAGTTTCTCTTCATGCTTTTTGGCTACTCTGTCTAATTATTCCTCGCCAATGAATAATCACTAAGTTCTAGGTCAATATTAACTGTTTACTGACAGTTTACTCAACTAACCTTAATATAAACATGCATTCTCCGACTGCCTTTTTTATATTTTTTTCATGCTTCTTTTCCATACAAAATATAAGTAGCCGTGTAAAAATAATGTCTGTTAAACTATCCATCTATCTTTCCTTTTTTTTTCCATCTGTTTTGTCCTGCACCTAACCTTCCTCGATCTCTTCAGCCACGAAAACATTTTTTTTTATCTAGGTTTTTTTTTTCTTTTGAGATACCCTTGACTTTTGAGATACCCTTGATTGAAACTGAGAGTTTAATAAAATGCGCACAGAAACTAGGTCAAATCTGATTTATCTCATCAGACAGCCCCCGTCAGGCAGATAAAGATAAAAAATAAGAACATTCAGACGGATTTTCCAACAGTAGCCTCTCGACTTACGAGTAAAAGCCTAGTAGAGAAAAAACAATTAGAGGATGATACTTATGTAAAAGGGCTGTATCACGTGCCCGGAGATGGTCATTCATTGAGACAAATGTAATTAAGAGCTTAAAAAATAGCCCAAAAACAAGCTTCTAGATTTTTAGTTTTAGATTTAATATATTATTTAGGTTTCTCAAAACAATTGAATGAAAATGTAATAAGGCTTAAATAGGTGTACTTAATCCAAGCATCAGATCATAAAAACTCTCTATCTTAAAGCTTTACACAATATTCCTCCTGCTAACTTTAAAACGCATTTTTTTTTTCGGCAGAATGAATCTAAAAAAAATCATCGCAAACTAAAGGTTTATCATGTCTATTCTCGTAGCAAGTATAATCATATTCACATCTGAGACTTAAATATAAATTAAAACATTATACTTTTTAATTGGATCTCAATGCTCATGGCACGAAGAACGAGGAAAGAAAAGAACGAGCAAAAAAAAACAAACTACAAAGGACCAGAAGAAAGTAGAGTTTTTTTTGGGAAATGAAAAACTATACCTAGACATGGTTTTTGCGAAGGAAGAACGCAGTTATGGAATTTACTTTTCACACCTGTTGGTTGTTCACAGCGACTTACGATGATGACTAAAGTGAAAGGCCTGTTAAGAGAGACACCGGTCTGATGATCTACCAATAGGCCATTGTTGGTCAAAGACTAAGATGAAGAGGGAAGGCGTACATTCTGATGACATAAGGTGAAGACTATATGACTTAAAATAATTGCGGTTTCCACATGTATTGGTAAAACGTTCAACTCGACTTGTGGAGGTTCACGGGTCGAATTTTTTTAACCTATCATGGTGGGTGGATTGGATCTTTTCGTTAAAGCCCTATCCCTACTCTGCCAACTATGAAGAAATTGAAGTGTTGATACAACGCTTAAGTTGTATAGGTCGCCAGATAGTTCAGTAGTTAGATTGTTGGACAGATAATAAGCTAAGTTCGGTTTGATCCCCATCCCGGCCTCGAGTGATGGGCTCCAACACTGCATCCAACCTTCCTTATCCCTGGCTTGAAATCCCGAAATATCCAATAAAAATTCCTCTGGAAACTTATGGAAACATCGTAATTTTGTGCAAGTGGCATCTGATAATATTAACGTGTGAATTGAATTTCTATTGTTTATATCAAATTCTTAAGATATAAAATATTTTAGAAAATGGATAGATTATACAGCGCAAAATTAAAATTGTGCAATATATCCCTTGATGAATTCAGCGAAACTGTTTTTTTCCCCTCATGAAGAGAAAAAAATAATAAGGAGTGTTTGATGTTGCCACGGGAGGTTTCACTTAAAAGAAAAAACACACGTATTTAGTTATTGCAGTAAAGTTTGTTTTCCAAAAAAAATTGAGATGTAATTACATAAGATCCTTTTTGCTCTTAAAAGTTTATCTCGCGTTTCATTCTCTATGTGCTTTTCAATTACTTAATTACTCAATAAATTGAGAAGGTATAAAAGTTCTTCCTAAAGAAATACTGGACCGATGGCGGTGTGAATATCACGAAGCCAGACATGTGCTCTGAAACCTTCTAGAGCATCCTCAATGCGCCCTTTAATCCTATAGCAGCTACAATATAAAGGACTGCAGAATGAGCAAAGAAACAAATCAAATGAAGCATTTAATCATGTCTCTTTTTACCCTTTGAATTAGTTTAATAAAAGTGAAACCTCGAGACTCGATTTATATAATCTCCGAATAAAGCTGTTAGCACCTTTGAAAAACCCTACACAAGCCTCTGCTAAAAGGGTTTGTTAACCTGGTATAAAACTAACCTAATCTGGGGAAACCCAGTTCAGGCTGCCGTTACTGAGTATGGGAAATCTGCTAATTCTGTACTTTCCAAATCTATTTAAAGACGCTTACTAGAAGGAAAAGAAATCCCGCAGTGCTTAATAGTGCAATGCCTTATGACAATTCCTAGTTGTCGATTTTAATTTAACCTACATGAAAATAAATGTTTAAAAGAGACTATAAATGAGTTCATATTTTATTATTTGCCGCAGGTCCACATGAAAAAGTCGTAAAAATATAGAAGAATAAACTTAAATTAATATGGACGTGATTATTTTGGTTTGAGCTTATTACATTTCAGTTTCTGCCACACTTAGTGATATATAAAATTTATGCACAGGAATTTTTTTTTCTTTTGTAGGTTTGAACAAATTGAGTCGAAAGTGGGCTGTAGCTTAAAAGGCATAAATCAACATAGATCAAATATTTATTTGTCCAGTCTCTGTTAAAACGACCACATTAATACAGAAGCATGGCGCTGACTACTAAGATTCAATTAGAACAGTACACTTGACACCAATAAACATAAATTAAAATAAGGATCGGCATCTAACAAAATTATTATATTAAGTCTTATTTTCTTACTTTTTTGTTCTTCAATTTTTTATTTGAATCAAATCTCAAGAGAGGGAGCAAAATGCGAAGCATAGACAATAACGACGCCCATTGTTTTTTGGGGTTTTTTTTTGTGTTTCTTTTTTCTCTCTTATATTATATTTAAATGTAAAAAAAAAGGTCTGAATTATCCCACGCTACACGATTTGCATTGGCGCTTCATTATTTTTAGAGCTACGAACGACTGGTGGCACTGACATCATAAGAAAATTAGACAATGTTTCTGTGTTTGCTGTCTTACTAGACGCGTGACTCACTTGTGTATAATAATTACACAGATTTACGTGCCTGAATGAGTGTTTCTCTCCCATAAGTGCGCTCTCAAGTGAGAAGTGAAAACAAAACCAGTTGATCTGCAGGCCTAAAGCTTGCTGCTAAGCCGATGACCTTTGGTCTTAGCCAAGGATCAGCGATGCTGGTCAGAGTTGAACCCACGCCTAGGACATTCCCGTCACTCTCTCAGCCCCGTCGGGTCAAGGCTCGGTGTGTGTGAAACCGCTAAGACACCTGGTTAAGGCGATCAGCCTAGAATCTGTGTTTCACACCTATAAGCACTTATGTAATCTCTGTCCAAGACTTAACACGTTTCAAGACGTACAGAGACATATTTTTGAGTCCACGGTGACCCAAAGTGTGTTTGTAAACAATTGATTGAAAACCAAGTAAGGGATTGTCATCAGTCATGACCATAATTATGTTAGCCGTTTATCGTGGATACCATGGCTATGTGCAGATTGATTCTGCCATGGATGGTCGAACTAGATCTGAATGTAGTAACGGTGTAGAACGGAAAGAAATAGTAGCCATCGCTATAGGTATAAAAGCAAACGGTCGAGCTATACACTCGAGTACTTTTTTCGACTCTATTTTTTTTTTATATTAAACGATTTTTCATATACCTTTTTAGGAAACGAGACAGTATAGATTAATGAAGATTCTATAAATTATCTATTTGTACCGAGAAAAGGATCAGTTTCATCAGAATGTTATAATTTTATATTATCTTCATTTTTATTGGAAATCGGTAGAAAAAAAAAAAAGAAAGAAAAACAAGAGAAAGGATTTTTAAAGGTACCAGAAAATATAATCTTCACAACCTCCTAGGTTGACAAATAATAACTTATATGTGATAATGACTTGGCTGAGATCATAACTGGATAACTGAAAAAAAAATAGATAAAAGCTGGGGAATTTTCTAAAAATCAGTTATCTAATTGCCACGAAGTTGATGCCATAAATTATTTTCAATAAAGTAGGCTGGTCTCTTAAGCTTTAAGGTCAAAGACGCGCATATGAGCTTCGCTGAGATATTGTCAATGGCATAGAAGAGGGAGAGAGAAACCATGTGTCTTCTTCCTTAGCAGCACACAGTTGCACGGCTGTCGGTTTTATACAATCCTAAGCAGTAAACAACTTACACTTGTATTGATTACATCTTTAACAAGATAATTATGAAGATATTGAAAATCAAAGTATTTGATTGGTATACAAATGGACGGTGATGTGGACATAGTTCTGCTTTTTAATTTTTTGTGCAAGTTCTTCAGAATATAATTATGATGAACTTAAGCAAAGCAGTTTTTTACTTGATTAGAGTCATGGGCTCCGGACACTTTCAGATCTGGTGTAAGATTAGTTATTATTTTGATTTTGACTCCCTTTTCTTTTTATTAAGTCTCTAAAATATTCTTAACCGCTCCGTCATTATTAAAAGGATGCACCAGCTAGTTACAAAGTACAATCATATTCTAGGTGTGATGTTCTCGAGATAAATTATAGAACAACATGTTGTTGTTTTTTTCGTGCTGATTTAGATTTTAAGACCCAAAGATCCAAGTTTACGATTTTAGCCATTTCATAAGTTCGGATCATGTGGATTTTACCGGCACGCCCTAAAGAGCGATTTTTGCATAGGGCCCCTCCCTGCTATTTTTATATCCCTTTCCCTCATGCTCAAGATCGAAGAGGCGAAGTTCAGGCATGTCTTGGCAAGACTCCTACAAAACAAGTGATTTCCAAAGGAACAAAATCTAGCGTTACTGTTACTACTGTCCGTATTGGTTTCGAAACATGCTCCAACTCTACCTTCAAATTCCTCTACATGCAGGGATAGACCGAGGACAAGGGCTCTAGACTAGAGGCCAACAGTAAATCTTCCGATAATCCGATCAAAGTTAATACACTAACCCAAACTGCCGAACGGTAGACATCAACCTAAAGCCTCTGGTCGGCTGTGATCCGTTCCCGTGTCCTGGATTAGCTGACGTCTCGAGAGATTTACTGGCCGAAGGCGAAACGGATTAGAAGTCCGGGGGCGATGTAGAGAAAGTGATTGGATATTGGCCATAATAAGGCTGGCGTCACTGAATCGATAGTCGGGCAGACCAGATTCTGACATTCCTGTCCGAGAATCTCACGGACTTTACCATTCTACAATCGAACTTTTCTTATCAGCGTCTAGAGATTATCAAGCATATTATTTTAAAGAAAAATGGGTTTAGGTGAATTTTAAACATCAACAGTAGTAATTAAAGATCAACTTACCTGCCCAGGTGACCAAGAATCCTCCGGGGGCTCCAGGATGCCGGTTTAAGAGATCCTCCTTTAAAAAAAAATGTCCAAAAATTCTAAGAAGATGATTTTTTTTAATTGCCGTCTACTATTTTCAACAGCTCCTCTTCTGTTTATAGGGGCTGGAATCCTTGGTATCTCCGTGCAAAGTGAGGTTTCTCGAAAATCTTTGCTGGAGCTGGACTTCCGGTATGGAAGGTGTTATCGATGTCTGTTTTGCTGCTGTTTTTGAAGTTCTTACCGACAGTTAATGAACCTTTGTCCAACAGTCCAGCAAACCCTCGTTCGCTTTAGCGTGGACCCTCTCGAGGGTCTGGGAGGTGTCTTAGGTATGAAGTACTTCCTCCTGGTAGAACTGTCTGGAATTGTGGAGAAGTTTTTGCCTCTCCACAGTCTCAAATGCAGGCTGAATGCTGCGTTAGTTGGGGCGGGAATATGAATAAGGCTAAGCTAAGACTTTTCTGAGAAATTTAACAGCAAAAACATATTCAGGTGATGATATTTTCACAAAAATTTCCAAGTAAAACTAAAGTGAATAACGTGCATTCACAGGTTCTCACATTTTATGGCTTGTCAAAACTTAGACGTCTTAGAAGCTTAAATTAAAGCATTGTATCCTTATTTGGCTTTATAAAGTGGAAATAGAGTTGTCAAGTCTTTGATACATGTTGTATAATTACGAAATCACGTCACGTTAAGGTTCTTTGTACTTCTTTCTTTAAAACAAAATTATGCTTGATTCTTCGTCTTGTTTATTTATTCATTTTTCAAATCAAGTGGTTTTTGTTCTCCATTTCCTTATCAACCAAAACAAATTGTAACGAAGTTATCATAGAGTTTTGACGATTATAAGGACCAGACTATCTTATAAAGTATTTTTTCCTATTAATTTTCTAGTATTTTGAAACACTCGACGAGCTTCTCTCGGTAATTATGCCCAAGCATGAAAAAAAAACATCCCTGTGCTGCCGATTTTAATCCGACTTTGGCTTGCTTGGGTGTTGACGATTTGCGAAAGTCAAGATTTCTTTGGGTTCCTTGCCTGTGGCAGTAGAGTCGGTGAATGGGATGAGGTGCCCGGCGCTGATGAACTATGATGGCTGCTGGCACATATCATTTGTGTCGAAAACCTGGGAAAATGAGATTTTGGAGGAGCATGATTATTGAGTGCGTTGTATCAATGAAGAGAAAAGGGATATTTTTGGAGAGATTAGAGATTCTTAAAGAATTGTTCTTTTGTTCGGAGATCTTGGTATCTTTATCACTCACACCACGGGTATTTGATTGATTAAATAGGAGCTTCGCAAGCTTAACCAACCAACAACGGTTATCTCTACACTTATGATTCTATGTTTTGAAAGTTTTAAAATGGCAAACAGTTATTACATTTTGGAAAAGGAACATTCATACCGACCAAAAAATGATAACTAAGTCAGAAAAAAAAACAGGGGAAAGGTAAAAATATTTGGGAAAACAAGTTAAGTAGTTAGTGGTCGAAGAGAGAAACAAAGAGAGAGAGAGAGAGAGAGAGAGAGAGAGAGATAAAGACAGAGAGAGAGGCAGAGAGACGAAGAGACACAAACAGATGAAGATAGAGAAATGAGATAGTCAGAAAGAGTACTCGTATAAAACCCAGCAGGGTTGGGGAGATATGATTCGGGTTTCAAAGGATCCATTAATTTTTTTTTTTATATTGACCCTTCCAAACATTTCCCAGAATGTTGGCATAATTTTTTTTTCCGTTGAAAAAGAACCAGTTTTAGGTCTTTTATTGAATCTTATTACGAAAGTGAGCGTATTACGACCTACGCTTAGATTACTTTCATTGTGGATGCCTAATTGACCAGAAAGTTATTGGCCATTGTTTGGGCAAGAATTAAAGAAAAGTTAAACATGTACAATTAAAAAAATAGATTTCAAAATATTCTTAAGGACGATCCCAGATAAAGTTCGTCGTGTATGGAAATTTCGGAACACACGTAGGACTGTTCAGGCACTAGAACTTCGTAAATGCAGACATTGAAAGTAAAAGAGGAACTCCCGAAAGTAATGGAACTCCGTGAAAGTAGGCATAAGTAATTTATGAGAATTAAAACTCTTCAAACAGTGTGTTATTGATCAACAGAATTTCACGTATTCAGATGGAAAGCTAGCTAGATATCGAACATTTGAAAGCACTATCATAGCAATAATATGTATAACAGTCCTATCTAAAAAATGGAATAAACTATTACTTTTACTCGAGAAACAAACATCACCGTATGATTTCTATGACCGTTTCTAGTTCGATGTTTTGAATCGCCGCATGAAGTATATGCGACTTTGTGCATGTTGTCATTAAAATACTCTTCTTCTATATTTCTCTATACTGCCTGAAAAACTAGATGACTCAGAAATTTTGAGTGTTAATTGCAATATTAGGTGATACATTATTAAACGAGGCGAATCATTCATATTCTGTCACAAATTATAGGGCCGCAATATATACATGTATAAAAAAGGAAAAAAAAAAAGTTTAAAAAGCACTGATGTTGACATTTGTACTATTACAATGTATTATTTAGGTTCTGTCTTTTCCGTTCATCATCATGAAAGTACAAAAAGACAAAGTCGAGTTATATTATCATTTTCATAGTAATATACGTTAATGGACGGTAGTTTTTGAAAACTTGTGAGTCTGCCCCTTTCATAATTTAGGCCCTTTTGTAAAATTAAGGTTATTTTAAAACTTTTATTGGTATATAATAGTATGATATGTTAATAATTTTATAACGAAATAAAGGTTTTGACTGTCGTGGAATTCTTTGTCGAGAAATAAATCTGCACAATTGCTTTAGAGTTCTCTTCAGGTAGTCTCACAAATGACTCACTTATGTTATTATGACAATATGTTATAAAAAAGTGCAGCGCTTTAAAAAACTAATTCTGTGCTTTTAAATGCCATCTTTTAACTTATTATCACATGAAAAATTGGAAATATGAAATAAAAAGCAGATATCAAAATTAAGTGTCAATGTGATCCAATGTTTTTTTATGACATACACTAAACATCAAAACATGATAAAGCTATCGGTGTAAAACTCTACGATATCCTTGGAACTACTCACGTCAATTCCGGGAGATCAAAGCTTAAGTCTCGGCTCGTTTAATGAATGAATGAAATTCCAAACAGGTGAGAAAAATAGACCAGTAGAGCACAGCTCTGTTGATTTTGACTTATGAAGAATTAAGGATGGATCAGGAGCAGCGGCTTCGAGTAATGCGATCTAACGTGGTGTATTATCCTTGTGGCCTCAGTTACACTCAGGACAGTTCGAATGGCAGTCTACCGGCGGCCTGAGTGCGTGGCTCAAGGCCCAAAACTCCGAGTGTGATCGGCTTGGTAGTTATAAGTAGTAAAGAAGATCACAATGTTGCGCTCTGGCCCGACATGCAAGCGTGTTGTGAGTCCAGCTCGGGCGAGTCGCCGTTTCTAATACTCCGGGGCCTCATGCGATCTTCCTTTGGCTTGCTTCGTCTAGCATTCGAGTTGTTTCTCTCTCTGGCCTCTGGTTGTTGACCACCAGTGGACAGAGGTCCAGGGTAATAATAGTATGTGACCTAATCTGTTGGCAACTAGTTAGTTAATCGTATGACTCAGCTTTTAATTGCGTTTGTTTGAAGACAGAACGAAATCTAACTGAATGATTATTGATATCAGTAACTTCATTTTCCAATGTTTTTCTGCTTGACGGCAACGAAATTACGTCCATTGTCAAACTTTGCTTTTCCGGTGCACATAAAACATGTTTGATAAACAATGTGTCTGATGCTTTGATCAGGCTGTTTAAAAATATTAATCTTTCAGTTTTTTTTCGTTTTGATCATTTAACTCGAAGACCTAAATACCTTAAATTAATGAAATTTTAGAAGCAATAAGCAGCAAAAATAAAGGATTTAAAGACAGATTGTCAAGGTTAATTAAACCTCCGCCCTTCACAAATATTAAAAAAATAATCTAAAGTTTATAAAACTTAACTTTGTAACCCTTTATAATTTCAAGCTTTAGTCAAACTGTTATTGCCGTAAACACTCAGGTTATTTTTATGCCAAACGGATCAAATGTCTTTCATAATCGTATTTAGATTTCTATAGACAAGTATATGACTGCATGGAAATTCTTTTCCAACATTGCTTTGAAAGCCCAGTGATTTATTTTGCTATAACTTAAAATAGTTGTAACAAACAAAGCAGTGGAGACTAGACAGAGATTTTGACATCAATAAAAGTTGAAAATAAGGTGTTAATCTTTGTCATTTGTAATGTATATGAATTCAAATAGGACAATTTTCACACTTTTTGTGATGGAAGCGGAGGTTGTTTTTTTTTTTAGATTTCTATCTTTTATAACCTAATAATCAGTATAGTCGACACGATTCCGTTGGCGTGACCCTTCACACTCGGATATTTACCATGTGGCTGGGGAGGGGAAGGGGGTGAGGGGGGAATAGAGAGAGGGGGAAAAAGGAGAAGGAGTTAATGAAAGGTGATTATGTTCGTTTACCAATCTTCCTGGAGTTTTTAACACAGGTTTTCTACAAACTTTCTTTAACTTTAAATGAGCGTTTCTACAAACTTTCTTTAACTTTAAGTGAGCGTTTCTACAAACTTTCTTTAACTTTAAATGAGCGTTTCTACAAACTTTCTTTAACTTTAAGTGAGCGTTTCTACAAACTTTCTTTAACTTTAAATGAGCGTTTCTACAAACTTTCTTTAACTTTAAATGAGCGTTTCTACAAATTTTCTTTAACTTTAAATGAGCGTTTCTACAAACTTTCTTTAACTTTAAATGAGCGTTTCTACAAACTTTGTTTAACTTTAAATGAGCGTTTCTACAAACTTTGTTTAACTTTAAATGAGCGTTTCTACAAACTTTCTTTAACTTTAAATGAGCGTTTCTACAAACTTTGTTTAACTTTAAATGAGCGTTTCTACTTAAGGAAACCTGTAGACTCCCGTCAGGTCTAGGGCTTGTTAGATGAGATTCGACCCCATCTCCTAATAGTCAAGCCAGGATTCCCCAGTGTTGCCAGTCATCTGGCACCCCGATATATTTATCAAACGAGAAATTCTCTACACCCGAGAGCACTGTCGATAACATATTGAAGTAATCCTAGTCTTTATCAAACATAAATCATTGGAATTATATCTTTATCGAACAAAAAGCAATCAAGAGACCATTAAAATAGATCTAACTTAAGGAAAAGTTACAAAAAAAAAGATGGCCGGAATATAATAGACGTGGTAGCATTATTTTCTCTGGAAAAAAGGTTTTACATTTTACTAAATGTTTGATTTTACTGCGATCTTTGTTAAACTAAATTGTTATCGATAATTAGAATTCGAAAGCTATTCGCACAGAGAATAATTACTAAACTTTGGAGGACCCTGCCCCATCCCCCCCCCCCCCCCAAAAAAAAAAAAAAAAAAAAAAAAAAAACCAAAGACGTGATCGGTTGCTTCCTCTAATGTTCTTCCAGTCTCTTGTCAAAACCAGGTAGAAGCAGTCTGACCTGGAGTCGAATTTATTTCTCTCTAATTAAATAAAGTAACGTTAAGTGTTGCGACAGCTTCTAATGATCTGCTCTTCCATGGGTGTTGCACGGAGCACTGCTAAGCTGGGAGAAAACAAACAATTTCCACAAATAATTTGTCTTAGGTTTTCAATTTAAATCATAAGGAAAAAAAAACACTTGTATTTAAAAAAGCACTCTTGATCTATCCATTATTTTCATGTAAATAAATTTACTTTATCTGTTACAGAATTGAAACGTCACATTCTTTGTGCAACTGTTTGATGTGACACTAAGGATATCGAAACAATAAAATAACTGTATACCAAATTAACTTTTCTTCTTTTTATTCTTTAGCCAATACAGGAACGCTCTACATGTAAAGCACTTCAAAATTTTGCAAATTTAACAGAAATTCAATTAGATTTTTAAAACTTTGAGATTCTCATCTCCTTTGTTTGAAAACTTTGACCAACAAATTCAATACTCCTCATTTTAAAAAAAAGATGCTTTAATTATGTAGGTATGTAGGCTTTATAGCATTAATTTAAACTCACCCTCAGTTTCACAAGAAATAAGCTTATCAAGTTTATAGGAGAGAATGTCTCAGAGAGAACTTTAAATTGGAACAAAATGAGATGGCAAGAAGTTTCAATGTCTTGGAAAACCTCCACCATCAGCAGTTTCATATTTTTTAACTCCAAGTTGATCAGATTAATTCTCGCACTTCCTGACCAAGTTATTTTTAGATAACTTTAGAGTTTCTAAATGGAATGATGATGATATCTGTAAACTTTTACGACGACAAAATCAATAGCATGTAGTCGAAGGATAGGACGCTGGTTTATCGAAAAAAAGAAACAAAAAAAAATGTAAAAAAATAGTATCTATTACTTATTCAGTTTGACATAGGATGTAAAGGAATTTTTTTCATATTGTTTAACTAACAAAAATAAATCATAGCAAATGATATTATTTTATTAAGACACAAATGACAAAGTCTGCATCTTCCAGCAATGAATCACATAAACTGCTGACCTAATGCTTGTCCGAGAATAACATCAGGTCACACAGGGCTATAAGAAAGTCTAGACAAGATTCATTGGCACTTAATAAGATTTCATCCTTCTATTTTGTTGGGGAAAGTATTGGGTTCAAACTAATCCTATATCGCGCATCGTTCAGCAATTAATCACATAAACCCCTTACCTGATGTTAAAATGAGAACAACAGCAGGTCGCACAGCACTATAAGAAAGTCTAGACAGGATTCGTTGGCACTTAATAAGGTACCTCTCACGATTGCATCCTTCTATTTTGCTGGGGAAAGTATTGAGTTCAAACTAATCCTGTGTTATCTCCATTAATGTGTTGGAATATGATCAAAGAGAGAGTGTCACGCGATTATAACAGCCATGCTCACGATCCAGCCAGGGAGACAGCGGCACAAATAGACACTACCTACCTGTGGACGAAATACTTCCGTGTGGGCAGTCATCAAGAAACAGTTAGTCGCCTTTTTTCTTTTACCATTTCTCTGTCAGGACCTGGTAGTGGTCGAGTGCAGTGCCCACAAGAACAAACATCCAACAGTGGGAAACAAAAACACAGACATGGTAAGGGCCTATCCGCCCTTTCTAGCAGGTAACTAAATACATAAGTATAAGAGGCGTGACGATTGCTACACGCACCGATATTACTCGCTCCACAGACGAGCTCTCAGGGCACCGGCATGCAACGCAAATAATAATAGGTTTTCAGCTTTTCGCCAGATCTGTTGGCAAAAAGGGAGAGAGAAAGAGAGAGAGAGAGACAGAAAGAGGAGAGAGAGAGAGAGAGAGAGAGAGTAAGAGAGACAGAAAGATGAGAGAGAGGGAGAGGTATACGATTCACAATATTAAATTTTGTGATAATATTCGTTTTATTTCTTTCTCCCGTTCATTCCTAATTTAATATGTTTCCCTATTAGATTTGTAGTGATAAAATTTACCACCAGTTTCTCTATGTTGTTTCGAATTCGCAAACAGATTCCACCTTTTTCAAGAAAGGTGCAAGTGATCCATATTTGATTTTGAAATGTCAACTTGTTTCCTGTTCACAGAATCAAGATCATGAAACATTAAAAATCAATAAAAGTTTATTATTATGTTTTCTTCACTTTTCCGAATGGCGAAGAAAAAGCATGCGTGTTCAACAAAGCACCAAGGCGACTCAACTCTTCTAGTTCAATTCTCGGATACCACAATTGTTTGTCAGTGGTTGTTCTAGTATAATTTTTAAGTTTTTATCAGTTTCTGTCTACGACACCTCCCACTACTCATGCTTTCTTGTAAGCCTCTCTCAGAACCTGATAGTGGTTTTTCAATGTCTCTCTATCCGTTTTTCTTTTTCTTTCTCTTCTCCTTCATTCAAAAAGTCATTTAAATTTCTATTTGATCAGACTTTATGCTTTAATAGTTAAGTCTCTGCCATACTCTTCTCCCATTTTTACTGCCCTCCATGCGCTCTTCCATCTGTCATCATATAGATTTCTCTCTCCAGACGTTCGCCTAAACACTCTCCT
>JAWDGP010005812.1:252500-267500 GCA_033675545.1 Elysia crispata
AAGAGAAATGCAGCGATACAGGCTGGACATACTAGGAGTCAGCGAGACCCACTGGATACAATCCGGACAGAAAAAACTCCGATCAGGAGAACTTGTTTTATTTTCAGGAAAGGAGGAAGGAATCCTTGAAGAGGGAGTTGCAATTATTCTCAGCAAGAGAGCCCAACGGACATTGAGGGGTTGGGAGGCACATGGATCAAGACTCCTATTGGTATCCTTTTCATCCAGTAACAGAGGAATCAACATCAATATATTACAGCTGTATGCACCAACAAACGCCGCTAGTGAGGAGGAAAAAGAGGAGTTTTACGACCAGCTGCAAAGAATAACAGAGAAGTTGCCTCGCAAAGATGTCAACATCATAATGGGGGATGCAAACGCGAAGGTTGGATCAGACAACATCAGCTATGAGGAAGTTATGGGAAAACAGGGCCTTGGAGTAATGAATGACAACGGGGAAAGATTTGCAGATTTTTGCTCTCTAAATGATTTGGTTATTGGAGGAACAATCTTTGCACACAAAGATCTACACAAGGCAACCTGGGTATCACCAGATGAAGGCACTGAGAACCAGATAGACCACATATGCATATCCCGGAAATTCAGACGCTCATTGCAGGACGTGAGGGTGTTTAGAGGAGCTGACATTGGATCAGACCATCACCTTGTTATAGCAACATTCCAATTAAAACTCAAGCGTTATTCTAGGAACCCTACAACCAAAAGACTTAAATTCCAGGGTAACAAGATAACAGACTTTGGCATCACGCTAAAAAACAGATTTCAACCCCTCGAACACCTGGATGAAGATATGGAAACATACTAGAGTCAAGTCAAGGATTCTTTCATTTCAACATGCAAGGAAGTGCTTGGGGAAAAGGATTACAAACACAAGGACTGGATTAGCCAAGAGTCCCTGAACAGGCTAAGTGAGAGGAGGGAGAAGAAAGCAGCAGTCAACAACAGCAGAACTCGCAATGAAAAGGAAGCAGCATAAAGAAAATATTCCGATGCAGCAAAGGAAGTGAAAACGAGTATTAAGAATGATAAGGAAGCCTTCACGAATGAGTTAGCTGAGAGAGCAGAAAAGGCAGCACAAGGCGGGCATATGAGAACGCTTTATGAGACAACTAAATTACTCGCCGGAAAGAGGAAGAACACCGAGATGCCTGTCAAGGATGCTGAGGGTAACACCATTTTTAGCCAGGAGTTACAGATGACAAGATGGGTGGAATATTTTGAATCACTTTTAAACAGGCCCCCACCAATCGAACCACCAGAAATTCTACCAGCTAGGAACGATTTAGATATCAACTGTGAACCACCCACATTAGAGGAGATAGAAAATGCTGTAAGTTTGCTTAATTCCAACCAGGCTGCAGGACCGGATTATATTCCTCCAGAAGCACTGAAAGCGGATAGCAAGGTTTCGTCAACCATTCTACATGGACTATTCGAAAAGATATGGACAGAAGAAAAATACCCAAATGATAGTTAAAATACCTAAGAAAGGAGATTTAAGTAATTGCAACAACTACAGAGGAATAACACTTCTGTCAATCCCGGGAAAAGTCTTGACTCGCATCCTGCTTGAAAGAATTAAGGAAGCCGTAGATGGTCAACTAAGGGACAATCAGGCAGGTTTCAGGAAGAATAGAACTTGCACAGACCAAATTGCCGCCCTCCGAATAATAGTGGAACAATCTATTGAGTGGAATTCACCCCTCTTGAATTTTATCGACTTTGAAAAGGCCTTCGACAGCATTGACAGGGACACCCTATGGCAACTTCTGAGGCACTATGGCATTCCACCAAAGATCGTAACGCTAATCCAGAAGATGTATGATGGCATCAGTTGTAACGTTCTACATGAAGGAAGACTAACAGACAGTTTTGAGATTAAAACCGGGGTTCGACAGGGATGTCTGCTTTCACCGTTCCTTTTCATCTTGGCAGTAGATTGGCTAATGAAAGAGAGCACTTCAGGAAGCAGAAATGGAATTCAGTGGACATTATGGACCCAATTGGATGACCTGGATTTTGCGGATGACATTGCCCTGGTCTTACACAACCACAGCCAAATGCAGGACAAGACCTCAACGGTGAACCAACTGTCGGGATCAATAGGGCTTCGTATACATCCCGGAAAGTCGAAAATGCTCAAAATCAAAACAGAGGATACACAAGCAATAACAGTCGGAGGAAAACCCCTGGAAGTTGTAGAAAATTTTACGTATCTCGGCAGTGTTATAGACCACTCAGGAGGAACGGCGGCAGATGTGAGGTCTAGAGTGGCAAAGGCGAGAGCAGCGTTCAAAACTCTGGATAAAATATGGAGAGACAGAACCATTTCAACAAAAACCAAGATCAGACTTTTTAACAAACGTCAAATCTGCCCTGCTTTATGGATGTGAGACCTGGAGCTTAAATCAATCATCTTTAGAGAAAGTCCAGACTTTTGTCAACGGATGTCTTCGCAGGATCCTGCGCATATTTTGGCCAGAAAGAATTCGAAACGAGGAGTTGTGGAACAGAGCAGGACAGCGCCCAATCCGGGAGGAAATAACACAGAGAAGATGGAGATGGCTGGGGCACACTCTCAGAAAGCCAAGAAACAGCATTACAAGACAATCCTTGCAGTGGAACCCTCAAGGCAAACGGAGCAGGGGAAGACCACGGACAACATGGAGAAGAAATTTGGAAGAGGAGATGAAGGCAAGTGGTCACTCATGGAGGGACATTACACGGATGGCTCAGGATAGGCGGGAGTAGGGGACTGTTGTTCGTGGCCTATACCCTTTGCAGGGTGAGTGGCTTTGATGATGAGGCGGTGATACCTGTCAGTTTGTTATACCTAATCTCATTGCCAGCTTCGACTTACTTCCGTATTTCATCAACTTGAAAACAACAATAGTGGGTAAGTTGATACAAAGTGTAAAACTTATATGGCCAATTTTCTTTGGATTTTTGCAATGAATGAAATTTACTGAAAGCTATTCAGTTTATCGAGCATCATAATATATGCTTATTTGTTAGTTTGTTGGGTTTTTTTTGTGTGTGTGTGTGTTTAAATCGCCGTTTTATTGTGACGCCCAACAGACTTAAAATAATCAAATGGTCATTGAAACCCTTGCCAACGTTTTCTTACAAAACTGACTGAAAATCCTGAAATTTGAATAGATTTAAAAACGAATTTTTTTTTTTCGGTATAGATAGTCGGTGTGTTAAAAAACAAAAACAAAGCAATAGCTTGAACGTCAAAAACTTACGTTGGCTAGGATCCATTTACCCCCCGTGTCAGCTGTAGTTTGGCGATAAATGTAAGAAAAGTAACACACGATTTCGCACATAGTTTGGCCCCAGTGTGCTCCATTAAGGTACCAACTACTTTTTATTAAAATCAATAATCTACCTCCTAGCTCGAATTGTTTACAATTAAACTAGAAATTTTATAATCATTCTTTATTGACTCCTTTTCTTTTTCTATTGTAAACAAATGATAATTAAAATTTGTAATTATTTCTTTATTTTTATATCTTTGTAATTTAATATCTTTATATTCATATTATTTCGCAGTATAAATTTCTATCAAACTATGTGTATGTATCGTTTCAAATATTTATTTTCATTTTATACCTTTTTGTATATTTTTGGACCCACATAATAGTTAACCTATGGAAATATCTACCGATCTATTCATCAAGCATCCCACCTGCTCTATACCTATTGTGTATGATCCAGCACCATACCCTTCTTGGTCGTGCTTACTTTCCGTGACCTGTGGGCGTGTTCAGGTAGAGAGACACCTCACGCCAGTGACCAGGGAAAGCAAACAGTGGACGCCGTCACTGCCACCAGGCGACCGTCCACAGACCACCATAGTGATCATCTCCGCCGAGTAGACGTAAACACAGCGCATTCTTCACCATACACATCATCTTCTTCCGGTTTCATTATCAGAGCAAATAAGGTATTGAACTGCGTAGATAAAGATCTTAACTACTCAGATTAGTTGGTTGTTGTTTTTTTCCAGAATGTTGTGGGTAAAATCTTCAATTCCACCAGCATCATCATTTTTATCATCATCAATATCATCATCACCATCATCATTAATCCTCCTCATCATCATCATCAATTTCATTATCTTTATTATCAGTTCATCCTCTTCAACTGAGCCAGCATTACATAAAATATCATCGTTGACCATATCATCATCATCATCATCATCATCATAGATAATCGTCATATTATTTTTACCCTCCACCTTATCTAAAACATCAACATGAAAGTTTTCTCAATAATAGCTTGTTGCTTATGTAAGAGATAGCTTGTGAGTTATGAATGATCTAGACAACTACATTCAATCTCACCATTGTCGTATATCTCATATCCAGCGATTGTGCTGCAACCTAATCTTCAGTCTCACCAGTGCAACATCAAAAGCAACAGTGATAATCGTAGTAGATATTTGAGTAATAGAAGTTAAAGCAAAAGAAACAGTTATTGTGCTAGTTACACCAGCAGCAGTTATTGTAGTAGAAGTAGTAGTAGTAGTAGTAGTAGTAGTAGTAGTAGTAGTAGTAGTAGTAGTAGTAGTAGTAGTAGTAGTAGTAGTAGTAAAAGTAGTAGTAGTAGTAGTAGTAGTAGTAGTAGTAGTAGTAGTAGTAGTAGTAGTAGTAGTAGTAGTAGTAGTAGTAGTAATAGTAGTAGTAGTAGTAGTAGTAGTAGTAGTAGTAGTAGTAGTAGTAGTAGTAGTAGTAGTAGTAGTAGTAGTAGTAGTAATAGTAGTAGTAGTAGTAGTAGTAGTAGTAGTAGTAGTAGTAGTAGTAGTAGTAGTAGTAGTAGTAGTAGTAGTAGTAGTAGTAGTAGTAGTAGTTGTGTTATTCTCGTTCTTGTTCTAGCCTTTCTTTTGTTATATTTGTTATTTTGTTGTTGTTGTTGTTGTTTTTGTTATTGTTGTTGTTGTGATAGAAGCATAAGTAATAATATGTTTGGAAAAGCAGCACATAGATTGAAATCGAGATATGAGTTTTCTTATAATGTAAATATACAGTCGATGTATCAGTGAAGGTGATGCTGCGTCAATTTATTTAAGTCATACGAACATCGCTTTCAAACTTCTGGTAGGTTTTTTTTTTAATAAAAAGGTAGAGTTAGTAAACAAGAAAAGTTTATCAATTTTTAAAAATTCCTTTTGAATTCTCAAGATCATGTGATTATAAAGCAAAAGCGCACTATGAGTTCCTGCAACGCAATGAACATCCAGGCACTTTTTATTCGTACCGAAACAGCCTTATGATGAGCTTTTCAAATGGTGTTTAAATAGACTGAAAAATTAAAGAATTAATTGTTTACTAAATGTTAATGTGTAGTTATAATATTCATTTTAAAAAAAAGTTCTTGGCCAGAGATTGAGTCTTTCAATAACCAGGTATGTTTCTAATACCCAATGATTTCCCCACGCGTCCTGCAATTTTATCCTAGGGATCACCTTAAATCTAGGTATGTTTGACCTCTATGCTTTTCTGCCTCTCTGATTGTCTATCGATCTATCTCCAAAATTGTCTTTCTGTCTTTTCAGTTTATATTGTTGAGTTCTGCATGAGTCTTCCACTTTCACGGCCTCTCTCCCCCCTTGTTTGCTGTTTATGCCTATCTCCCTCTGTCTTTATCTTTCTTTCTTTGTATGCTTGCCTGTTTGCCTTTCGGTCTGTCAGTCTCTCTCTCTCTCTCTCTCTCTCTCTCTCTCTCTCTCTCTCTCTCTCTCTCTCTCTCTCTCTCTCTCTCTCTCTTTAATTTTCTTTCTCGTTTTAATCATTTCCTTTTATCTTAGATGTAAATTTTCCCCTTGTACACAAAAAAATTAGTCATCGTCGTAGAATGCAAAGAATGGACTAAAACACAGAGACATTGCCAAGAGATACGCAAACACCATCTTATCTGGAAGGAAGGCACAGTGCAGCTTGCACTGTTCTCCTACTTTCTTATCACTTTGCAAAGATTGGAAGATGAACTTCATTAAACAATTTTTTTTGCGTAATCAATATTACATTGACAAATTTAAAGTCTAAAAAACTTGTCTTCGATTGGATATTGAATACACTACCAATTGCAAGGAAATGGTTTCAAATTATGAAAAAAAATTGTAATTTGATCATTTTAGGATACAGGACATCATAGTGAACTTTGAACTTGTTGACGCGGAGACCAAATACATGACAGACCACCGTGCAACAGAACTTGAAGCCAAGATACTCTTTAGCTTAGGCAAACCTTTTTCATCTCATGGGGGAAAACGCATGCCAAAGACGCAATAGATTATGATGCAAAAGAAATGTTTCGAGGAGCAAAATAGTTTAAAACTAGAAGATTTCTTGGAAGGAAAAGATTGTAGTAAGACCCAGAGATATGACAAAATGTTGGACTGAAACAATTCACTTTTTCAAATCAGTATTAATTTCTTTTTCTTAAAAAAGAAAATAATAGGATGGTTACTAGAATATCTAAAGTGGCTAATCGTGACATACTGAAATGGGGAAAATTTAATCATAGCGCCGGTTTTGAAATGCATCATTGAGTTCTTTTTGTTTTTGTCTTGTGTTTTTTTTTTTCAGCGGTTGTACACTTTTTGAAAATCTGTTACAAAGTGCAATGCAGTAAACAAAAAATACCCTATATAGATTAGACAAACCTATGTCCATCTTAAATACACACACACACACACAAATATATATATATATATATATATATATATATATATATAGATAGATAGATAGATCTATATATAATCAAACTGATGTTGAAACGAACTAAAACCACCATGTTTGTTTCTTTATCCATACTCCTTTTTTTTATTTTCTTTCATTATTTTTTATCCTTTTGTTCGCCTCCATAGAAGTCGCGAAAAGTCATAGATGTGTTTCTGAGGGCGAAAAAACAAACAAAGCCTGTTATCTGTGCGCAAGACCCTGAAAGTTTTCCTCCCGAAAAGCTAAGTCCAGTGAGCTTTGAAGAGCGAGCCGATTAGTGGAAATAGGATTGCTTCGAGCAAGAGAGCGGGATGGGAGCTAAAGGGATCTTAGGGCTGGTCTATGTGCTCGTATAACTTTCATGTGGTTTCTCTACGGGCCTCTTCTAAAGTGATTCTTCCTTTCAGCTATCTGAAATTTTTGTTGTTTTTTTTCCTCCGAAGGATATTGTTGTTTGTGTGGAAGTATTGTCTGTGGAACTGCCTGATGGACGCGTTCTTTTGTATCGATTGCTCTCCCTTTTCTCAAATCCAATTCATCGGTCGAATTTTTTATGTAGAAGTGTTTTCTTCACTCAAGCGTTTTTTTTATTATATTTGATTGTCTGCCCCTGTATTTGTCTGCTTATATGGCTACCTATCTATCATTTCCTCGCACCACCTCCCCCCCCCCCCCCCCCTCTTTTTTTCTCGCTCTCTCTCTCTGTCTCTTTCCATCTATCTATTTCCCTCTCTCACCACCCCCACTCTTTTTTTTTCGGTTTCTTAAATTTTCAAAAACTTGTTCCTGTTCTTCCCGTCAAATATGAATCATATTTTGATAACAAGGCAAAGCCTTTTTATGTGTGTCTGTGCGTTTTCAAGGAATCATAATTATTGGAAGCTAATGAAAGCAAATATAGCATATATAAGCACATAAATTTTAATTGCTTGCAAAGCTGTAATTTCTATTCATTATCAATTTGCTCTGATTTACTTGTGGCAAAAAGAACAAATTAGGATTTTAAAATCTTATCAAATATGATGATGATGATGATGATGATGATGATGATGATGATGATGATGATGATGATAATAATAATAATAATAATAATAATAATAATAATAATAATAATAATAATAATAATAATAATAATAATAATAATAATAATAATAATAATAATAATAATAATAATAATAATAATAATAATAATAATAATAATAATAATAATAATAATAATAATAATAATAATAATAATAATAATAATAATAAAAATAATAATAAAAAAGGTAGTGGCACAAGTTGGCGATCCTTCTGATGGTCCATGTTACCGCTATTGTCAAGGTAACAAGCAGAACCTAGGGGCAAGGACCAAGAGCTCTAACGCCTGATGTCAAACGTGGAAGGTACCGCTAGCGTGTATGATTTTTCTCCCCTTTTGTTTTGTTATCGGTAGTTCTAGAAGGTTTTTTTTTCTTTATACGGAGGCAAGTTCTATTTTTATTTTTTCCGCCGCAAACAACAGATGTCGGAGGCTGTCCTGCCACCGCTTGCCGCCCCGCCCTATACGCATGCGCCACGCGCCGCTACGCGAAGCCAATTTGAGGAACGCGGGACTGTCTCGGCGCTAAAAGCCATTTCGAGGCTGTTTGCTCGGTGGCAAGAAGACTCTTAGGTAGCAAAACTGTTATTTCTTCCCTCTAAAACCATGTTATTTTGGCGCCGAGAACAATGGCCGGCAAGAGGATGGAATCCCTCAATTTTCAGGGTGAGTATTTTGGTCCTAGGGAAACATGAGAGCTCATGAAATGAGTTTTTTCCCCTTGCCCTTATGCCCTCCACACGCATGCACACACCGCTTATCTCCTTCTAATCTCCATTAAAACTTAATCTTTTAAGCCTTAAATCTTTACTTTTTCTCTTACGTTTTCAGTTTCACTCTTTCTGTCTATCTCTCTTAGTTCGTCTTTGACTGCTAGAATCCCTATAGATATATCTAATTTCATCCTATCTTCCAACTCTGAATCTCTTCATTTCTTTTTCTCGCTAGCTCTCTCTCTCTCTCTCTCTCTCTCTCTCTCTCTCTCTCTCTCTCTCTCTCTCTCTCTCTCTCTCTCTCTCTTTCCTTCTCTTTCTATCCCTGTCATCTTTTTTTGTACTCATCCCCATTCTGTCAATTCAGTTTGTCTGTCTGTCTGTCTGTCTGTCTATCTGTCGCTGTCTCTCTCTCCTTTGTTCTTTCCATCTCCATCTCCCTCTTAGAGCCTTTCCATGCAGCTGTATCTTTCTTTCTCTCCGATATCGTCTTCATTCTATCTAAATTATCAAATACAAATTAATGAATATCACTTCATAGTCCAATTTTTAGTAAAGTACTGTTATTACTCCACAATCATTATTTTACTTGTGCACTTTTTTTTTTGGCAAAATTTTCTGACGAACCTGCCCTTTCTAACGACGGCATAACAAAGACAGCAGTAACAACAACAACAACAAAAACCACCACCACCACCACCACCACCAGCAACAACAACAACAACAACAACAACAACAGCAACACATCCGAAGAGTATCGGCAGTGACGTGTGGGTGACACCGCACGGTCATGGTGATGGAGCCACGCCCATGTTCCGGTCACGCTCCTGTACGGCCTGTCACGTGAGTCGTGCTCACGAGCCATAACTCACCCGTGCCGCAGCCACTGGTGGGCGGGCTATCGTGTATTAGTGTGGGTGGGTGTCAAATAAACTACCAGTCGAGGGGTGGACAGGAAGAAGTTGAGGTAAAAATGAAAAAAAGAAGAAGAAAAAAAAAAAGAAAGAAAGAAAACATCAGGATAACGAGAAAACATTAAAAAGAGATGGACGAGTAAATGAGCTATATGGAGTGTACAAGAATAATTATAATAAAACAAGGCAATAAAAATAAAAAAAAAAATATCTCAACCGAAGTTTATGACTCACAAAATGGAAAAAAGAGAAAGTATCACATTGTACTTCTTGTAGGCTACATGATTTAGCTTCAATTTTTCATTTTCCTTTCTTCAAAGAGACGAAATGAACGCAAAAGGTGTTGGATAAAGAACAATGGGAAAACTTGCTTTGCATCTAGATTTTTCAGCATAACTTAGTTTGAATAACGAAAACATAAGACATTTTTCAACATATTAAAGTTCTTGAATAGCACGTAAGTAAAAAAAATAAATGCAACTTAATACTTACAATATGTTTCATTTAAAGTAGAGACCTAAACACAGGTCTACAACAGCAATACATTTTTTAAATGAATTATTAAAACTACAAAAACAAAATATATCTTCATGTCGAAAAGATAAGAGGGAATTTAAAGAGAAATAGAATCAAGAGAGTGCAAGACAAGGACGGAAGGAAGCGTGCCTCACTCAATACTCCGCGAAGAAGAGGGCTCCGGAAGAGTGTCTTGTGTAGGGGAATACGAGTTAAGGAGGGGTGCACGCCCTTGTTTATTACCGCGATAATCGCTTGATTAGACCCACTCGAGGTTAATGAACCCCCGGGATTTTTCCCCCTACGCTTGCCGTCATACCCTGCAAGGAGCTGGAAGTCCTTTATTTTTTATCCTTTCCTCTCCCTTCACACGCGCACGCCTATTATACACCTACATTCACGCAATTAACCCCCGCACGCTCGCTCTCTGTAGGAACAATATACCTTCGGCCCCTTGTCTTCCTCCGTTTACTCACTAATAAACTTTTAATATTCTCTAGAGCACTCATCTTTATGGCAAACCACACAGTGGGCACGTGCCAGCTAGCGCGCGTCATGGCATCTCCGCAAACATTTTAGCTGGTGTTTGAAGCCTATAGGAATATGCGCCTTTGTTTTTTGCCTCAGGCACGGGGGGTTCTGTTTAGCCCTGATGCCGTAGTGAGCACTCTCCATCTTTGTACTCACCATCATGGTGATTATGTTTGTGACAGCTCTTCGTACTTGCGACAAAAACAACTCTACCAAGGCGAGTGTAAGGTGGCAGACAGATTGGAACTGAACTTAAACGCGAGAGGGAGAGAGTGGGAAGGTGGGGAACGACTGGGCGAGAGAAAGAAAGTGAAGGAAAGAGAGAGAGAGAGAGAGAGAGAGAGAGAGAGAGAGAGAGAGAGAGAGAGAGAGAGAGAGAGAGAGAGAGAGAGAGAGAGAGAGAGAGTGAGGAAGGGGGTGTGGAGGGGTAGAAAGAGAGTATGGAGCAAAAATGGAGTTTTAATATGGAGCATCTTCTACAGTCTGAACGGTTTTAAAATGTCTCGCAAATTGATCTGGAGAGATTAAGAGTAAAAAAAAAATACAAATTAGTCAATAAAGAAATGAATCGCGAAATGTGTTTAAAGAATAATATGGCACGGAATAAAAAGTGGGAAAAAAATTTGAAGCTACGTTAAAAGACAAACCATGAACCAAGAAATTGTACAAAAATTTGGAAAGCATCAGCTTTTCGAGGGGAAAAAATACCATAGAGCAATGAAAATAGCAAAGTTTTCTTTAAAAAGAACGTAAAAATCAATGTCACGATTAACGCCTTAAATAAGAGAATTCACATTATTTTACTTTCAAAGCAGAAGACATGAACAGAAAACCAGAGAAGCAGGCTCGAAGTGACAAAGAAAAAAAGAAGAAAAAAACGAAGAAGAAAACCGGAGCAGTGTAGACAATAAGGCTTGGTATGAAGGAGTAGAATGCCGACCCTTATCCCAGCTTTCTTGAGCCCTAAAGGCGTGGACCAAGACAGCCAACGCGTGGCAGCAACCTGTTCTGTGGTGGCCAATCTGTCAGGGTTTCCCTCCGTGACGTCTGCTAGCGGAGGTGACGTGGTACGGCCCGATGGAGTGTCTGTGCAAGACCCCCGCTTGTTATCTTCACTCGCCCACGAACCCGAGACAACGGACAGACGTTTGGGTTGGACGTTGTATGGTCAATAGTATTAT
Organism: Elysia crispata; assembly: GCA_033675545.1. NCBI lineage: Eukaryota > Metazoa > Mollusca > Gastropoda > Plakobranchidae > Elysia > Elysia crispata. The sequence goes on from JAWDGP010005812.1 coordinate 264,186, forward strand.
GAAGAATTAAAAAAAAAAACAATGCAAAAAAAGGAGTAGAAAAGAAAATCCTGTAATTAACTCTGCTAGCTTTAGAGACTTTATTTTTTATGCCTGAGTGAGCGAAAGATAGGAAAACCCTATAGGACGGTAAAAACACTTTAAAAAATAATAAATTTCAAAACTAAAATTACAAACGGGAGGTTTTAAAACGGCTTTGTGTCGCAAGGATGGCTAGCAATTCACAAAAGCACCATCGGTAAAATTAGTAGATATAGCATGCGACGAAACAATTCACTCTCGAAGCATAGCATTTTACAAATATGTTAATTCTAAAGTGCCCAATGGCTCGAAACTGTAAAAATTTTATAATGATAAGATGTAATTCATATTTCCCTCAATCTTAGGGATCGAATATATATGGGAATTTTTAGGTTAAACTTCAGAACACATCACCGCTGAGACTGAATATTATGTGGTATGAACAATATCTAGAATCGTTACAACAATCCGGTAAAGTGTACATATTATAACTTGGCTCTCTTAATACTTGCCCCAGAGTAATCATGTTTTCTTCTCGGAGAAAATTCCAACACCTTTTGATTTGAAGTTTCCTGAAGACCCACCTTTTAACTTAAAGAAAAAAGTGTTATATTAATCGCCCTATAAAGGAAAGACAAACATTAAATTATTTCATTTCTCAAAACAAAAAACAAAAACAAAAAAATACTATTGCGAAAAATATCTACCGCGGCTTTAAAAATAAGAAAAAGTGAATGGATTTAAGTACTATTTTAAAGCACTCTAAAATAGTTTTAAAGTAATGGAAACGCCTGTAAAAGACTTCGATACTATGGATTAAGTCAACGAGGCCAACACTTTTACAGCAGTACAGCAATTACCGATGGGAGTTTAATTGTCTTAATTAAATAATAGCTCAGGTTTATCATTTTCAAACAATGCAGCCAACTTTGGATTAACTTTGTGGCTTAAAAAAGCTCAATATAAAGCCAGTTCCGAAATCAATGAAATCATTTTGCTTAGTCAGGTCTAACTGGTCATACCTGTGGTGTAAACTTTGTTGGAGATATGTTTACTTTCATCATACCTGTGGTGTAAACTTTGTTGGAGATATGTTTACTTTCATCATACCTGTGGTGTAAACTTTGTTGGAGATATGTTTACTTTCATCATACCTGTGGTGTAAACTTTGTTGGAGATATGTTTACTTTCATCATACCTGTGGTGTAAACTTTGTTGGAGATATGTTTACTTTCATCATACCTGTGGTGTAAACTCTGTTGGAGATATGTTTACTTTCATCATACCTGTGGTGTAAACTTTGTTGGAGATATGTTTACTTTCATCATACCTGTGGTGTAAACTTTGTTGGAGATATGTTTACTTTCATCATACCTGTGGTGTAAACTTTGTTGGAGATATGTTTACTTTCATCATACCTGTGGTGTAAACTTTGTTGGAGATATGTTTACTTTCATCATACCTGTGGTGTAAACTTTGTTGGAGATATGTTTACTTTCATCATACCTGTGGTGTAAACTTTGTTGGAGATATGTTTACTTTCATCATACCTGTGGTGTAAACTTTGTTGGAGATATGTTTACTTTCATCATACCTGTGGTGTAAACTTTGTTGGAGATATGTTTACTTTCATCATACCTGTGGTGTAAACTTTGTTGGAGATATGTTTACTTTCATCATACCTGTGGTGTAAACTTTGTTGGAGATATGTTTACTTTCATCATACCTGTGGTGTAAACTTTGTTGGAGATATGTTTACTTTCATCATACCTGTGGTGTAAACTTTGTTGGAGATATGTTTACTTTCATCATACCTGTGGTGTAAACTTTGTTGGAGATATGTTTACTTTCATCATACCTGTGGTGTAAACTTTGTTGGAGATATGTTTACTTTCATCATACCTGTGGTGTAAACTTTGTTGGAGATATGTTTACTTTCATCATACCTGTGGTGTAAACTTTGTTGGAGATATGTTTACTTTCATCATACCTGTGGTGTAAACTTTGTTGGAGATATGTTTACTTTCATCATACCTGTGGTGTAAACTTTGTTGGAGATATGTTTACTTTCATCATACCTGTGGTGTAAACTTTGTTGGAGATATGTTTACTTTCATCATACCTGTGGTGTAAACTTTGTTGGAGATATGTTTACTTTCATCATACCTGTGGTGTAAACTTTGTTGGAGATATGTTTACTTTCATCATACCTGTGGTGTAAACTTTGTTGGAGATATGTTTACTTTCATCATACCTGTGGTGTAAACTTTGTTGGAGATATGTTTACTTTCATCATACCTGTGGTGTAAACTTTGTTGGAGATATGTTTACTTTCATCATACCTGTGGTGTAAACTTTGTTGGAGATATGTTTACTTTCATCATACCTGTGGTGTAAACTTTGTTGGAGATATGTTTACTTTCATCATACCTGTGGTGTAAACTTTGTTGGAGATATGTTTACTTTCATCATACCTGTGGTGTAAACTTTGTTGGAGATATGTTTACTTTCATCATACCTGTGGTGTAAACTTTGTTGGAGATATGTTTACTTTCATCATACCTGTGGTGTAAACTTTGTTGGAGATATGTTTACTTTCATCATACCTGTGGTGTAAACTTTGTTGGAGATATGTTTACTTTCATCATACCTGTGGTGTAAACTTTGTTGGAGATATGTTTACTTTCATCATACCTGTGGTGTAAACTTTGTTGGAGATATGTTTACTTTCATCATACCTGTGGTGTAAACTTTGTTGGAGATATGTTTACTTTCATCATACCTGTGGTGTAAACTTTGTTGGAGATATGTTTACTTTCATCATACCTGTGGTGTAAACTTTGTTGGAGATATGTTTACTTTCATCATACCTGTGGTGTAAACTTTGTTGGAGATATGTTTACTTTCATCATACCTGTGGTGTAAACTTTGTTGGAGATATGTTTACTTTCATCATACCTGTGGTGTAAACTTTGTTGGAGATATGTTTACTTTCATCATAAGGAAGTGAAAGCAAGCAAATTAAAATAATTAATTATAATTTATTTCATTTGAATCTCTGGTTTTTTTTAGAAGTAACAAAGAGGATCTAAGCAGAAACAAAGGAAGAAAAAAAAAAAAAAGTCTGGTCATTTTGATAAATCCAAATGATTCTTTCTGGTCTCTAAAAACATTGTCCTAAAACTGATAGATTCATTTTTTTCTGGTCAATTTAAAAAAAAAAAAAAATTTTTTTCGGATCAAGTTGGATTTAAAAAACTCAGAAGCATTGTTAAAAAACGTGTGTTTTATACC
>JAWDGP010005812.1:272500-325000 GCA_033675545.1 Elysia crispata
AACTCTTTTGAAATTTGACTGGATTTTTCTTTTTCAATCACACAGAATGTTACCTTCATAAAGACGTCTTAACTGGGTCAGTAGATAAAAAAAACTTTTTGGCAGCAGCTTGTTTGCAATTTCCATCAGTTAATGACTTGAGTTTTGATGATAGGCAATTCATAGCATTCATGTTTCCTTAATGGAGTATTCTATGAAAGGTTTTTTCACAGATTAAAGTCAGTTTGGGTATATGTCTTCAACAAATATTTGTAACTTTCCCATCTGTTACACACATATGGGTGAAAACAATCAGAAACAAAGTTTTCTTTTTCATGTCAAACCCGTCCGTCCAATTCAATACATTTTGACTTCATTTAGCTCAGTGTTCGATGGTATGGTTACAGACATCAATCATCAGCAAAATAAAGAAAATTTAGATCGCATTTTTTTTTCATGACTCTCTAAAAGACGGAAAGGATCACATTTAAAAAGTAACAATAAGTAGCAAAGTTTTCTTTAAAAAGAATTTTAAAAAATCAATGACATAATTAACGCCCTATATAAGAGAACTCACATTATTTTACTTTCAAAGCAAAAGACATGAGCAGAAAACCAGAGAAACAGGCCCGAAGTGACAAAGAAAAAAATTAAGACATCTAAACTTATGGATTATAAACTTTACTGAATGTGAATAGTTTAACCTTAAAAAGCTGTTAAATTTCTCATATTTCAGTAAAATCTCATAAAACTTAAGTGAAAAAGTAGAAAAGTAGCGTTGTCTTGAAGATTAGGCATTCGCATTAATATATGCATTTATTACAGCATGGGCGAAACATCCCATACTTTGAATTTAAGCTATACGTTTCTGAAAGGATCGGAGCGCATATTACTTATTTCCGTATTTTAGAACGCTACTTTTTCTACAGCCCTCAAAACAAGAGAGGCACTTAATTGGTTAAAAACTATCTCAGTTGAGGCAGGGCGGGCAATTCAACAGAATAGTTTAATTTTTTATTTTATGATAGGTGACCAAATCGGATTTATGAGATTTCCTTTGTTTCCTCAAACACTTTTTTCCTCCAACTGCAAAGGGCTTTTTCTATCTAGTGTTTATTACATGACTACTAATTAAAATGTTATAAATTTTTCTTAAAGCATTGAGCTGATCGTTGATAAGCCATTATCGAGCCATGTCACTTAAACTAATTAATTCATAATCTTTTTTTTTTTTTCGATTTTTATATCGGATATCGGCTCATAAAAGGCTGATTGATGTAAGAAATGATTTCCATCGATCTATGCAACATAGGGAGAACGCATGGGCTCTTGACAGCAACCAGAATCATTAGAAAGACGTCAGATTTACTATTTGGTTGTAGAGTATCATTTTTCCTTAAAAAAGCTACCTTTTAATGCTTTCTTTTCTTAAAATGATTTTAAATTCCTCTGGGTAAAGGCTTAGCCTCAGAGCTTCTAAACGGTCCTGCTTACTCAAGGCAGGTGCTATCACTTAATAATAAAATTGCAAAGTAAAAGAAAAAGTATTATGATTCTCCCTTTATTTTCTGAAATGTTTTAACATTGCCAGAGAAGGCAATATACTTTTGTTTCTTGATTGATAGCATTCCGCTTAAAAATATTAAAGTGCATAGATCAAAGAAGGAAAAGTAACTACGCAAAGAAAATTGTTTGAAATAAGGTTTTTTTTTCTCTTTCCTGAAATAATTCTTTTAGTATCATGAAATTTGACCGCCGGAAAAAAATATCCCTACCTATAGGGTTTACATTTAAAGTTTGACATATTTGTTTGGATAACCGAATAAAAACCGAATCTTGTGTGTAAGCCAGTTAAAAAACCCACAGACTTACAATATTAAAAAGATTAATTTATGAAGAGCCGTTTCCTTTAATACTACAGTTGCAATAATCTTTTTTAATAACTATGAAATAAAAGAGCGAAGCTTTTTTTCCTCCTTAGAAAAGTTTTTCTTCATTAGAATTTAGTGGGTGAGAAAACTGTAAAACCAACACCTTTAATACATAACAAAAAAACATTTAGGATATAAAACGCAAATGATTTAACGAAAATGGTGTAGAAAAAAAATAACTCCGCTTTTTACAGCTTGCAAAGTATAAGGAGAAATGAATTTCTTTCCCTCGCATAGATCCATACTAATTACAAAAAAAAGAATTTTTTTTTAACGTGCCAGCATAACAAAAAAAAAAAAAAAAAAAAAAAAAAAAAAAAACAACAGACATATAAAATATATATTTTTACGATTACAATATGTTTATAAGTTTTAAGTGTTTGGGAAAAAATGGCCTATAAAACTAAAGCTACATATATATATATATATATATATATATATATATATATATATATATATATATATATACATATATAATTATATTAAATGTAAATCACTCTCATTTATAAGACATCTTTAAGTGAAAAGCATTTCAAGTTCTCAGTCTTGAGACGGATCTTTGATCTTATAAAACCAGGACATCCTAGAGGTACACGATGTGAAGTGGAGGTGACATAATGATTAATCTCCTCTATACGATTAAAGATCTACTCACCTTCGATTATGCACACGTCTTTGTTTCTTTCGCTCGCTCTTTCCTTTTCTTCCTGTAACATGCGGAGATTCCAGAGATGTCTTCCCTGTCTTGTCGCGGGGGCAAAATCGGATCACTCTCCTACTTAAGAGAACAGGCGTTGTTAAGTAATGTAATTAATGTAGAAAAAATGTAATCCTATTACCATTGAAGAGTGGAGTGGGGTCTTTTTGAAGATTCTGCAAAATTTTTTCTCCTCCTTTTCACTTTTCTTGTGAATTGTTTTTATTCTGTTAAACGAGCCCTAAAAAAAAAAAAGAAAAAAGAAGAAAAAAAAACTAGATCTAGTGAAGATAGAAGGATGTCAGTGGCGGAATGTTTTGCAGAAAACATGTGTGGACTGCGGTAACAATTTCCGGGAGAGTAAAGCGTCCCTGAGGAGACTCAGACTCAGGTGAGCAATGTCCGATAAAATATCACCACACTGTCAGTCAGTTAGGCACAGGCAGCTGGTTGGTCCCCTCCCCTGCAGACAGCCGCTACTGTAGCATCAGCATCAGCAGTAGCAGCAGCAGCAGCATCAGCAGTATAACGGTCGTGGATTGATGTCTGTCCTCTGATTCACATAAGCATATTATGACGTAATGGCATTGCTGTCTCACCAAATTTTCTTCTCTTCGCAATCCTGTCTCTCCTTCCCCTAGTTTGTATAAGCCAGTTGAAGGGGTGAATTAGAAACGAGAATGAAAAGGAGGACAGAGGGGGAAAATGAAAGAGAGACAGACAGAGAGAGAGAGAGAGAGAGAGAGAGAGAGAGAGAGAGAGAGAGAGAGAGAGAGAGACAGAGAGACAGAGAGACAGAGAGAGAGACAGACAGACAGACAGACAGACAGACAGACAAGCATTCAGACAGTCAGACAGACAGAGCAAAATGTTCTAAGCGAATGCCTCACAAAAAGTCTTGCTATCACGCAAACCTGAAAGTCTTTTCCACGAAGAACTCGTCAATAGCATTCATCCGTTGTTGTTGTTTTTTTCTTTATATCTTGACCTTCCAAATCCAAAGTAACCCAGAAATGTGCATTGTCGTCAATGAGAGAATTCACACTCCACATGGTGTGGTTATTACCTGTTATTTATTCTTTGATCCTGTCAAGAGTTCAAGGCTGAGTTTAAATTCAACTGATCTAGATCTAGGTGTTAAGTCTGTCTATCCAAAAAGTCAACAACAATGAAAGAACTAGACTACTCTTCAATCTCGTGGTTAAACTTTACCTTCATAATTATAATATATTTTCTTTGGAAGTATATTTTGGCGTATTTATGATCATGTTTGTTACCGAAGCAGTTCATTTTACAAAACAATATTAAGCTGCTATAATTCATCATTGTAAAATCACTTTCATCATAATCAGGTCGAAAAAAGGAAATTCGAAAATAGAACGATAATAATGACATAAAAATTTAGATGAAAGTGACGGCTTACGTACTTTCTCTTCAATTAATATAATTTTAATTTTTATATGTTATTGTCATTTCTTATTCGACTGCGCTTCTGAGTGGGAAATTATTTTTTTTTTTTTTTTTTTATTGGCAATATCAAGATTCTTTGACTAGTGAAATAGGATTTTTATGAATTTGATGGAATGTTGTCTAATATTTGTAGATAAAAAAAATATCGCCCACAACAGCTTTATAGCAGGGACTTAAATACTTACGAACCAATAGTAGTCAACTTAACTTAAATGCACAGCCCTTCTTTATTCAAGGTCTTTTTGTCCATCCTCACAACTTAGCTGCATTTATGCCTTTAGCTTTTTAAAATGTTATCATTTTAGTTCTTTTATAATTATTCTTTTATTTTGTATGTGCATATGCTTATTTTAAGTTATCTAAGAACACTTTAATGCAAAACTCACTGTTGTTGCTGCCTCTGTGATTTTTTTTTATTATTATTATTGCTGTTACCGTATTGTGTGCTGAAGTGAAAATTCCTATTTCATTGTTGTTGTTTTTTTTGTTACTGTGGTTGATCACCATAACTGTTATTTTTGTTTTTTGCGACTTGCTTCATTACTGGATACATTGTAATTGCTTTTATTAGTGAAACGATTTTTGCTGTTGTTCTTTTTATTATTGTTATTGTCTTGCTGCTGTTGCTGCCATTATTGATGTTGTTCATTCTTTTGCTCGTTCTGTTTTCTCCATTTTGGCTCAATTGAATAGATAATACCACACGCCAAGCTCTGCGGGCTGGCGACAAGTGCAGGGAGCTGCATCTGCCAAACCTCACGGAGGCAAAAACTAACCCCTGAAGAAAGCATGTGATAGTTTGATGGGATACGAGATGTTTTGATAAACCTGTTTTCTGTTTGGTAACTATAATTATATAGAAAGTTATCCTAGACGTACATAGAATTGACACTTCCAGCTAAGACCCCTCCCCCAACCTTTTCTATCTTGCATGCTACTAAAATCGACTCACATAACTATGATCTGATTTGATTATGATTTATCCATAACAAGTCTTTTTCTGTGACTAAACGTTACCATTTACCTGAGTGCAAAAGTAAATAAGATAAATTAAGGTATGTGCGAATCAATTGTGCTTGGTACATTGGGACATTCTGTCTATGTTTTAGTTCCATTTTTTCTAGGGCCTTCGGAATAACTCATCCCTTGGACTCAACATTTCAGCCATTCACTGTCTGCTTTTCCTTACCATGTAGACAAAGTTTAAGCTGTTATCAGACCCATGAAGACTTTTTATGCTTCTGTTGCTGCCCGTCAAACTACTAAATAGCATTAAAAGGAAGGAATGAGATGATATATATATATGTAGTAAAAGAGATCAAAACAATAGTAATGAGATCCTTATGAATTCCTTGATCTCTTTTCATTAATTTCTCAACTCTGGCAAAACAATGTCATCATAAAATCATGGCAAATTGAAACATCAGGGTGATGCCCTCTAAGATTTCTTACATTGTTTGATTCTGAAGTATCTAAGGGCCATCAAAAAGCATTAACTTTGTTAAATTTCAATACATTCAAATAGTTAGAATGAAAGAAATTTTAAGGTTATCATTATGGTGAGAAAAGCATTTAAATTCTTTACTTCAAAATCGCTTTGCTACTTTTTTTAATAATAATTGTTCAATGGTTTTCTTCCCTTACATTCGAGACAACTCAAATGTATCGAGGACACTTATTGATTTTTACTTTCATTCGGTGTCGCATCCCGCAAGTAAAACTAACTTCTGGATGTAAACATTTGCTGGGAACCGGAGGTTATAAAGCCTGGTTCCTAATGTTCTCTAATTGTTTAGATGCGGTTTTTAAAAAGATCATCCGCTGTGAGTTTGGTTTTTTTTTCTTCCGGAAACACAAAGCATTTTGAGAGAAAAATTGATTTTAGCTGAAAAAATAACTCTTTAATTCAATGGGAAATGAAAAGAAAATAATTCATTTGTTCACTTAAAAATTGGAGACACAAAATATTTTTTAATACCCATTTTGTTTTCATTAAAAACAATAAATATTTATGGCTACTCAATTCAAAGACAATTTCTTTCCTGCAGACAAAGAGATAGACCTAAAACAACAGAGATGGAGAGGGACAGAGACAGAGTTAGAGAGAGACAGATACTCAGAGATAGAAGGCCAGATTAAAATGCTAAAGGAAAAGGGAGAGAATTGGGCAGAAAGAACAGGGGAAAGTTGGGGTTAGAGAGAGTAAGAAAGAAAGAGATAGAGAGAGACAGAGACAGAGATAGAGAGAGACAGAGACAGAGTTAGAGAGAGACAGAGACAGAGTTAGAGAGAGACAGAGACAGAGTTAGAGAGAGACAGAGACAGAGTTAGAGAGAGACAGAGACAGAGTTAGAGAGAGACAGATACTCAGAGATAGAAGGCCAGATTAAAATGCTAAAGGAAAAGGGAGAGAATTGGGCAGAAAGAACAGGGGAAAGTTGGGGTTAGAGAGAGTAAGAAAGAAAGAGATAGATAGAGATAGAGAGAGAGAGAGAGAGAGAGAGAGAGAGAGAGAGAGAGAGAGAGAGAGAGAGAGAGAGAGAGAGAGAGAGAGAGAGAGGGACAGAGGGACAGAGACAGAGTTAGAGAGAGACAGATACTCAGAGATAGAAGGCCAGATTAAAATGCTAAAGGAAAAGGGAGAGAATTGGGCAGAAAGAACAGGGGAAAGTTGGGGTTAGAGAGAGTAAGAAAGAAAGAGATAGATAGAGATAGAGAGAGAGAGAGAGAGAGAGGGAGGTGGAAAATGGGCGAGGACGTAGTCTTATACAAATGCACGGAAGCGTGTTGAGACTAAGGGAAAAATATAAAAAGCTCTCTAATGAGTTCGTTTTTTTTTTTTTTTACAATGTTTATTTGTTTATTTATTTTCATATGTTTTTTTTTTCCTTTTCGCAATTAATTGTCCCAAGAATGTCGCGTATCCATTTTCACGACGTGTGACAGGCACTATTCGGAATGAAAATTTAATCAAATTAATAGGCAGCGAAAAATGTTATTGATGTTGTCTTAGATATAAAACCTTTCTTCTCCAACAAAGATTTTGAACATGATGAGCAAGGAAAAAAAAATAGGAGAGAGTGAGAAGGAAGAAGAAAAAAAAAAAAAACAAACAAGCCGAGGTTGTTGATGTTGGTGAACATTTCGGGCTTCTAGAGCAGCTCCGCACGCGCTTCTGTCACGTAAATTAGGGATAAAGAGGGGAGGTAATTAACGAAGATCGATACAAATTGGTGCAGTTGTTAGGGAATCTCCGTGGAAGAGAGAGTGATCCTCCTTGGCAAATCGGATTGGCTCCGTCTGCTGTCCCGCGCTCTATCGGCGGCCAACCCTCACCTGCAATCCGCTTTACTGCCGCCCATACCGTTAGTGTGTAGGTGAGTGTGGGTGTGTCAAGACGTGTGAATTCGAGTGAGCAATAGAGAAAATATAGTTGAGTGGCAGTAAGAGAGAGAGAGAGAGAGAGAGAGAGAGAGAGAGAGAGAGAGAGAGAGAGAGAGAGAGAGAGAGAGAGAGAGAGAGAGAGAGAGAGCTATTACAGAGGGAGGAAAAAAAAAGAAAAGAAAAAGTTTATTCATCCGCTGATCTCCGTCTCTGACTATTTAGTCTCCTCTTTGATCAGGTGCCATGTCTAACGATTGCTTTGCTAAAATTGCGCTTTCTTTGCTCTCTTATCCGGAGAAAAAAAAAATGTATCACTTCGCCTAATGTAAAGCTATATCATATACGATTTGATGGTCTCCCTTTAATTGAAGGAAAAAGGATTTGTTTACAGAGGTTTGTAAAATGGCCTCAGCTTTACCTCTATTCAATACAAGGATTTGTCTTCCCCTGTCTAGGCGTTGCCGCCCCATAGCTCTTGAGAAGACATGCGGCTCCTTTGATCAAGAAATGATGATGCTATCGATAGCGACAATATCAATTTTACGTTTGAGGAAATTGTCCATAAGCTGCGAGAGTTCCGAGAGAAAAGTGTACCTCGTTTTAATTAGCTCTCTATAATTGAATTGAAAATATTCTAGTGGTCGCATTAGTGTTACCTGGCATGCCAATTTCTTTAATGAGCATATAAATAAATAGATGCGGTAGCTAATGTTGTATTTTTATTGTACAGCAATAGACTTTATCTCTAAAATATTGACATTACTTCTTTTTCTTTATTTCATTTTTTATGAGAAACAGGAGACGAGTTTCCTTCTAAATGTCTATAAAATGTTATTTTGTCCAGGATGGAAGATAAGGAATTATGTTAATATACAGAAAAGAAGTATACTTTTTACTTTGGACCTTCTTTATTCAACGTCTTGAGATATCTAAATGATTTCTTTGCTTTTATGGCTTTCATTTCTGTTTCCTCTCGTTCTTTTTTTTAATTCTAAATAAAATAGGAAGCCCAAAAAATATGATATCACTGATAGTCTAAATAATTATATCATAACAATAAAGATCGAGCTTTATATCACATCTGGGTTGGTTCGCTTATTAGGCTTGCTTAAGTAATGCTTTAAAATACACTTGAGACTATTTTTCTGCTGAGTGATAATGAACGATAAACAATATTTTATTGCACCAGTAATTAGGCGTTGCTTAGAGGAAGTGACTTTTTTCATCTAAATCTACCAGTGTTGTAGCTATTTAGTCCACCAGTAAATCTTAGTAAAGAAATAATCATAATAATAATAATAATAATAATAATAATAATAATAATAATAATAATAATAATAATAATAATAATAATAATAATAATAATAATAATAATAAAAGAAAAAACTTAAGTGATATGCAGTGTTGTAGCTGTTTAGTCAACCGTTAAATCTTAGTAAAGAAATATAATAATAATAATAATAATAATAATAATAATAATAATAATAATAATAATAATAATAATAATAATAATAATAATAATAATAATAATAATAATAATAATAAAAGCAAAACTTAAGTGATATGCAGTGTTGTAGCTGTTTAGTCAAACGGTAAATCTTAGTAAAGAAATAATAATAATAATAATAATAATAATAATAATAATAATAATAATAATAATAATAATAATAATAATAATAATAATAATAATAATAATAATAATAATAATAAGCAAAACTTAAGTAATATGCTTCTGGCTTTCAAGTGAATGTACATGACCGCTTCATCAAAAGTAATGGTTGAGATCTCGAGAGCTAAAATAGATCTTGTCGGTCTTTAAAACTAGCAATGAGCTAAAAACTAGTGTATCTGATAGACTAATTATTTCACTAGAGGAAAATAAAGTTGACTATCTACAGGATTTTGAAAGCTGTAGAGAATGATTACATGAACAATGTCACAAACACTGATAAACAGCAATAATTGGTTTAGGCTTTGAGAATGATATACAATCTTTCTTCTTACAAAAAATTATAGCTTTTTTTTCTCTCTCTTTCTTTCACTTGTCTCCATCAACAGCTTTTATTCAATTTCATCCTGGGCTTTCCGCTTCCATTAATTTTTTTTATATCTTTATTAATAACATCGTTATTTTCCGTTACAAGCGTTTATTCATTTCCCTTTTTTCTCGTATCAAGCTAACACAATTGCTCTACCCCTTTCTTTGTACACTATCACCTATACACACAATAATTATTTTTCTCCTGAAAACCCCGGCGATTTCGCACCGCTTCCCTGCCATTCATCCGCGCGTGCCCATAGTGCCCTGGCTTTCCGGCAAGTTTATGATGTCCAATAAATTGGCCAATCGGATTACAGTAAGCGCATCAGGTCGTGAGGCTACTGCCCCCACAGATTTCCCAAGACTGTTAGCGAGTAACTGGCATCTCCCTGTAGAGCTGACGTCGAGTTACCCCAGGTTACGTTTGAACAGAAATTATAGCCATATACGATTCTTTTCGGAACCAGCGAGGCACAGAGCATGCAAGGGTCTTATGGTTGATTTTCATTTTTTCCTTCTCTCTTTCCCAATACCAGTATGTCCAGTGAAAACTGGGTGGATATTTTTTAAATTGCTTAAAATCCATTTTTTTTTTTTTTTGTTACAACCATTACTAAGAGGTTTCATTTTAGGGAAGATAGTTAAATTTTTCTCAACAAGTTGATTGAAAGTAAACAATCTCAACATAGAAATAATCTGTCATGAATGATTCTGTCTCTGTCTGTCTGTCTGTCTGTCTGTCTGTCTGTCTCTGTCTGTCTCTGTCTGTCTGTCTGTCTGTCTGTCTCTCTCTCTCTCTCTCTCTCTCTCTCTCTCTCTCTCTCTCTCTGTGTCTGTCTCTTTCTCTCTCTCAAATTTCCTCGCATTGTTTTAATCAATTGAACATTTCTGATCAAAGCAAGTAATCTTAATCCAATCTTAGTTTCATGATATAAACAATCACATCTCTTTGTAACAGAACACCTAGTCTATATCTATTACCAAATCTTTTTAATGATTACAGGAATTTCAAGTCCGATTAAAAAAAAAAAAAAAGATAACTTAACACGCGCAAAATAAAAAAAAGGATACTCTACAACAAAAACATAGTGCTGTCGTACTTTAACCCTTTGAACTCTAGGCCCCTGACCCCAATGTGACCCTATCCGTGGGCTTTGGTGACTATTAGCTAAGGTAAATAAATGTCATGAAATCACATAGCAGATCTAGATAAATAAATCAGTGTATCTCAGCCTCTGTGATGCTTGATTCGGAAGTCACCAAAACCTTACTGTTTCTTGCCCAATCTTTCATAAAGTATTAATATTTATATGAACTAGTAATGCTTATCTTTTCGAACGTTTTGACATCATAATCAATGTTATTTCAAAAGAACAAATTTGATATACTTAATAAAATTCAGTATAGGAGTATCTGGCGAGTTCTTTGTTGTTAAGTAACTTACAATACGTACTGATTTGTGCTGATCGGATGGACATCATACCTTTGAAACTTCCCTAGAAGTACCAATACCTCTTACTCGGGATTTTTAACCTTTTTCGAGTGATAAGGACAATATAACATAACCAGTAGCAGATCTGGAATAGCCTCGCTACATTTTACAATTGCATGAACCTGTTCTGGCCATATTGCACAGCTGACAACATAACCATAGTGGTCATGGTATTTGCTCAACCTTACGAAAACCTCCTCTCTTTTAGCACTCACCAGAGCACGTGCTCTAATTCCTAGTCTGTCTCATTAGAAGGCCATCAGCCATGGAGGCCTAGCATGAGAGAAGCAATAAACGCCCTCCTGTCATCGCAAGTAATGGGACATCATTTTAATTCTGTTGATGTCATTTTTCAAAATTCATAGCAGTACATTCGTTAGTTTTGTTGCGGGTTCACACTTTCTCACCTAGAACCTAACGTGTAATCCGACGTTGAGCTCACACAGCATCGCGGGGGAAGGCAAGCATGAGGACGTTCCTCATTATCATTCTGTGGTGACCACGGTGGGAGGACCAGAGTGTCCGCACTGGTTTGACCACTCGCCCAAGTTAGCGTGTGTGCTTCATCATTAGGGGCTTAGCACCTGGCAGTGACGTCGTATGACACACCAAGCCAACGTGCGCCTGTCAGGCAGCGCGCCAATGGGATAGAATTTGGCATAGGAGGAACACGTACTGCCAAAAAATAAAAACCGCTATCCTGCGAATGTCAACCTGTAGACATTGTGGCTAGAGAACTGAACACTGGTAAACCAAGTGTGTGAGTAGTTAACTGGCAAGGCCTATCTGAAAACGAATTACACGAATTGTTTTATACGAAAGGTCCATTTGGAATTGTCGCGTGCTGACTTTAGCTGCATTATCATTTCCGCCTTGAATGAGTGGTGTGATTTTTAATGTTGGACATCTACAACATGCAACAGCCTTGTAAAGCAGATGGAATATAAAAGTTAAAAAAAAAAATAAATTAAGTGATCCATTACATTTATCTCAAAGGGATTAATTATCTTCAATAAATGCGAGCAAAGCGAATTAATGAACAGATTAAAAGTGTAAGAATATTGAATATAATGAAATTGCTACTCATTAAAAATAAATAAATGAATACCAACACAGATACAAAGATCGACACACCGCAGAGACTACAAAGGAAAACTCTCCGGTACGTGAATAGGATGATAGCTCGATAGACAGGAGAGAGAGAGAGAGAGAGAGAGAGAGAGAGAGAGAGAGAGAGAGAGAGAGAGAGAGAGAGAGAGAGAGAGAGAGAGAGAGAGAGAGAGAGAGAGAGAGAGAGAGAGAGAGAGAGAGAGAGAGAGAGAGAGAGATCAGGTTATATTCATGGATATACCTTTACATTCCATAAACTATATAGATTCATAATTGTAATGCAGATTCTAACTTATGTACCTATAAGTAAACATGTTGTTGTTCCAATTCATTTTCGACCTTCTTTTTCTCTTTAACAATTCTTTCTATGAACTCGGAGTCGGTCTGTAGCTCTCAGGTAGACACCGCCTACCTATGCAGAGGTTAGACTTAGAGCATTTATTTAATAGGACGTCGATGGGAGAGAGAGAGAAAGAGAAGGGCGTGAGCCAGGGATCGTGAAAGATTTGTGACGACACGTTACTCTGCACGTGCACTAGCTCCAGGAACTGGGCTCGACGTGAGCGATACTACAGCCAGACACGGACTCACCGAGAACCTCACCTAGTCTGGCGTGCGGACTGCACCCAGTGGTCGGCTGCCAAGTGGACGTTTGGCTTGTGACAGACAGTGATGCATGACAACACGGGCGCTGAGAAATGAGAACTCGATTCTACGAATAAATGCTAGGGAAAAATTAAATAAATAAAACATAGGCAGCGAACAAAATTCGAAAAAGATGGCCTGCTACCTCGCATCCTTTATACATCGACCGCCCGTTTCCCTAAATCACCTCATTTAGGTCACTTTTAATTCTAACTTTGTTTCTTTTTTGTTTTGTTTTTGTTTTTGTTTTTTTTCTTTTTTAGGGGAGCACTCGAACCATCACTTCTACTTGTTTCCCTTTCATTTAGAATAAAATCTCAAACTGGGAACATTATGTTAGCTAATATGATGTTTCCAAACAGAACTCAGAATAATAACGATTATCTTCACGCCCTACGTGAGAAAGGTGAGAAACGAACAGAATTTCGAGAGGAGAGATTTACCAGAAAAATAATCCAACTAACGCTTTACATCATCAACGTGACAAGTTGAGTGGGATAATCCTGTATACTTCTATTTTCTCTCAAAGTGTTTAACACCTTGCAAATATTGCCATGTCGTGTCACAAGACAAGTGTTCATTTAGCATGAAAAAAAAATAAGTTGACGATATTGTCATGTGATTTATCGAAACTTACGACTTTGCGCCGTGTATTTGTATTTAACATCTCTAAATTAATGTCTCCATCCTTTTTTTTTTCTAAATTTTGTAATATTTATACAACTGTAACGTCTCACCCATGAAAACGGTGTGTGTGTGTATATATATATATATATATATATATATATATATATATATATATATATATATATATATATCGATCATACTAAAAGAATAATATAGTTGAGACAAAATAATATTCGACAATTTACACACACACACACACACACACAATGCATTTGCCAAAAAAAAGATATTTTCTCGTGCTTTATTCCAGAAAACTGACATGTGGCATGGAGCATATTAAAACCATCACGCTTAAAGTCTGTAGACATGAAAGCTATTACATGACAGAATAGTAGCCACAAGTCACAACATTGCAGTAACAAGCTATGTTCACTCTATTTCAAAGTAAGCAATGCACTGTGGGCATTCTCATATTCTGTTCTTTACAAGAGGTAAAACAGCAGGCAATGTGGATATTGTTAAAGGTGTAGAGTAACGGCTAGTAGTAGCGTTGAAGCATGCATTCACTATACACGTAACATAAGGATTACCTTTTACAGCAAACAATATTATTAAAATATAACGATCTTATAATAATATAAAAGGGGACAACAGTACGCTGATTATTTTATCAAGATTTAATTTAATTGTCACGTAAAATAATAATAATAGCCAAATGGCGCATGCGGAAAGAAGAATAAGCTGAAAAGTAGAAGAACACAAGAGAGAGGAAGGCGAGATGAAAAAAGAGGAGGATGCTTAAGGGAATAGAAGGTGGAAAAGCAAGAGAAGAAGGAAGAAGAAGATGACGAAGACAAAGAGGAAGATGATTTTAAAGATGATGACGCAATAAAGGACGAAAAAAAAAAATAAAAAAGAACAGAAAAGTATCAATAAAGTGAAATAAGGTCTGTTTACAAATTGCTCAAGATTAATATGGTCTTTGCAACAGTTTTAACTCGAGAATATGATACACGATAAGTAGTCTCTTTGTCTTTAACTATCCCTCTCTATCTCCCATTCTTTGACTTTTTATCAATTTTCTCTTTCTTTCACTCTCTCCCTAATTTTTTTTTCCCACAATATCAGTTGGGTACTCTGAGCCTCGTCTATCTCTGGATGACTAAAAAAAAAAAGATGTTTATACAAAAAATACGAGACCAACAAATATTTTAAAAGAACATGCACATGGATACATTTGTAAATATCACAAGCAGCACCAGAATGCACCTCTCAGTTGTAAAAGTATATTTCATAATTCTCTTAGATCATACTCCACAAAATCGCAAGCAAAAAACTGTAGAAAATGTAAGTCCAAGTGAAATATTAAGCACGTTTCAGACAAAAAGTCTTGAAAACTATTTCAAACCAGAGAGAGTAAAAAAAAAAATCAAAGGACGTTAACATAAATTTGAATAACAATATCATACAGATTGACTCTCTTATTAAACTAGGTTGTGACCATAAGATTATTGAATCAAAGCAATGGGAATTGGCACAAAATGAATCAACTCATATTTAAAAGACAAAAACATATTTCGTCATTCGAAAAAGAATTCATGATTATATTAAAGCGTTAAATTAATTGCTTTACATTCATTCATACATATAAAAGAACAAAAACTGACAAAGAAATAAAAACTGTTTAAAAAAGTTTGCACAGAAGGAGAGTTAAGTAAACATTACTTGTAGACACATGTAAAATAAATCGTCTTTGTTTTTTATTCCAACGTAAAAAAAAAGAAAAAAAATTTCTCTTGCAAGCAATAACATCCAAAAAGCCAAACATGTCAAATTTTATCATATAAATCTAATAAGTGAATGTTTGCAAATGTTCACGTCTCTAAGGCAATTTGATGGCAATGTGATGATACATTGAATCATTATACATAACACTCATAATGCTTTCAAATGCCCATGAAAATATCATTTTTCCTTCTCATTCTCTAATCAAAATTGCAGCTTTTTATTTTGCAGCGTAATTTAACTTTTCAAGCCAATTCAAACTGTTTCAGTCTGTCGCTCTCTCTCAAACAAAACTATTGCATGTAATAAATAATTAAAAAAAAAAAAAACAATGCGAGGGCAGTGCTCATAGTGAGGATCATATTCAAATAATTTCTCATCCTGATTTTATCTTAACAAGTGAAAGTTAAGTTAATTGATCTTTTGCTACCATTTATTTTACCTGTCCACTTTTTTATTCCAAGATTCATTTATTCTCTGCCATTTGGCGGGTCTATAGACAAATACCGAGCCAGAAAGCATCCTGTATTTTTGGTACATACAGACAGCCAGCAAGAACTAATCTCTCTCAAGGACAAGCAAAAGGTTGTTGTCTCAATCTGATGTTAACATAACAACAGAGCAGCACAAAAGAATATATAGATATATAGTCATTATTGCAATAAATTGTATAAAATGGATAGAATCGAATATTCAATAACAAATAAATCATCTGTTGTGATAGCAAAGTTAATTCTTTATTTAGTTAAACGTCCTCTAAGTTTCTTGAGAAATTTGAAAAGGAGAAAAAATTTTGGATAGAGCTTAAAAGACAAAATGGGGAGAGAGAGGCCTCGCTTATGATAAGAGGGTCATACTCTTACTACCAAGGAGTTAAAGAAATTGAATCCGGGAAGGCAAAACAAACAATACTAAATGCTTCTTTCAGGACATATGGTTCAGCGTTATTCATAACTAGTCTTGTTTCTGCTGGGAAACTACAATAAATATTCAAAGGTATTGTAAACCGTTAAAGACTAGTGAAACAATTTTATACATTGTTCTTTATTTTCTACAGTGAAATATTCATAGCTCATTATTCAAAAACGATGAGCTTCCTGACCTTTCAGCAGTAGTGCAATCTGAATGTATGCTGACTTTTTCGTAAGCAAATTTTCAAACTGAATTTCAGAGAAAAAGGAAGGAAAAAAAAAAGCAAAGACAATGGCACACAGAATAGAGTGATATATCTTTGGGCATTTACATGATTTAGATACCAACACAAGTGTGATCCGGGAAAAGAGGTTGACGAAAAAATTTTACTGGGATACAAAAAGCAGAGTCAAAATCTGGGTATCATTTTCTTCAAAAGATATAGCATTGCATTTTAACTTTGGTAGTACGGTATACAGCATTACCATGAGGACAACAATTTTTCGCTCATTCCAATAAGTTAGGCAAAAAAATGGACAAGAGGCAGATTAATAAAGCGATCTTATCAAACATTACCAATGTTCTAAACAAGTTTGAAATACAAATATTATAATCAGGTTAATTTCATTCAAAGAAATTTTTTTTTTTAAAAATTTGAAATTACACACACACACTTGAAATAAATAATCCAAAAAATTTGTGTCACATACTAGGACAAAAGACGTTAAATATTTACCTAAAATTTGCTAAAGCCACAATTTTTTTTCTTGATAGGAAAGAAAAAGAGATATTACAAAAAAAAAAGAAAGTTAAAACGGAAACTCTCTTAACTAAAAACACACATAAACACAAACTTAATACCTCTTTACATGTCAGGCAAGACAGACGAGATCAAAAGTGTTATGTCCATTGCAAGATAAAAAAATTTGAAAAGTAAATTTGTCCTAATTTTATTGAAGAACTGCTGGGAAGGGGAAAAGGAAGTTAGATGGTTCATTTTTTTTTGTGCTCATCAGTCTAGTATGATTTAATCCAATTTGTTTTTTTTTTTTGCTTTCTCTGTACTTTGCTCTATTTTGATAAATAAAAAGGCATTGTGTATTTGTGAGCAAAAAAAAAGGAGAAAATGAATGAGAGAGTATGAGAGAGAGAGAGAGGAAGAGTATGAGAGTGATTGTGGAAGGGTTGAGGGGGGGGAGAGGTGCAGAAGGAAAAAGGTTGAGAGAGCAAAATGGAAGGAAGAGGATAAGAACAAGCCAAAGTAGTTAAAAAAAAAAGGGGAAAAAGAGATTATCATAGCAACAGCAGCAGTAGTAACAGTAATGATAGTACAATGAGTATGATTGAAATAAACACCTCCAGAGCAGAATAATTTGTTTTATTTTAAGCAAGAGTTGACAGAATTATTACACAGGTGTCAAGGAAAACAAAATGGAACTCCCAAATGATGTTAATTTGAGGAAGAGGATTTCCCTTACGTTGAATGAAAATGGATTGCACTGTAGGAGTAGTAGTAGTAGCAGTAGTAGTTGGAAACGACAGATGCAGCAGCAGTAGCATTAGTAGTAGTTGTAAAAGGAATAGGAGGAGGAGTAGCATTAGTAGTAGTTGTAAAAGGAATAGGAGGAGGAGTAGCATTAGTAGTAGTGGTAAAAGGAATAGGAGGAGGAGTAGCATTAGTAGTAGTGGTAAAAGGAATAGGAGGAGGAGTAGCATTAGTAGTAGTGGTAAAAGGAATAGGAGGAGGAGTAGCATTAGTAGTAGTGGTAAAAGGAATAGGAGGAGGAGTAGCATTAGTAGTAGTGGTAAAAGGAATAGGAGGAGGAGTAGCATTAGTAGTAGTGGTAAAAGGAATAGGAGGAGGAGTAGCATTAGTAGTAGTGGTAAAAGGAATAGGAGGAGGAGTAGCATTAGTAGTAGTGGTAAAAGGAATAGGAGGAGGAGTAGCATTAGTAGTAGTGGTAAAAGGAATAGGAGGAGGAGTAGCATTAGTAGTAGTGGTAAAAGGAATAGGAGGAGGAGGAGAACAAAAGAGAAAGTAGGGAAGGAGTATGCAGAGAAGAAAAGTTGTAGTAGTATTGTAAGTGGTAGATTTATCAGTCAAGTTAGCAGAAGTTAGTAATTTTAACAAAATGAGAGACTTACCATTTAATTGAAACCTTAAAACATGGTAGAAGTTTCCTAAAGACAACTGGAAAAAAGAAATTATTCTTACCAGAAGTCAACTAGTTATTGCACAAATGAAAAGAAAAAAAAAACATAGAAAGCACTGACGAAAATTTCACCTACAGATCATCTGGAAAGAGAAAGGCTGATGGTTCCATTGTTATTCAAATAAGATGGATATAAACAATTCCATAGTCTTCAAGTTTCCAATTATCATTGATAGTGGAATTCAGAACATCTAGTAATACCACACTTACTGGTAGCCTCACACAGATTCACACAACAAGCATAAAGTGTCAGTAAAATTCTAAATCACAGATAATGTTGATAAAGGAATGCCTCAAAGACTAGATAACTCTGAAACATTAATGACAGGCAGTTTTTGTTCATTTTAAAGTATTATATACCTGCATTATTTTTAAACTTATCATTTCCATTGTAAAAACGTTGTGCAAAACACTATTGATTTCTTAGCGTGGAGCATGGAATGAAACATAGTAACAAGGATATTACCATATTTCGATAAAATATTCAATTTAGCCTTGAGGCTGAAACAAGCAGACATCAACAAATTAATCATAAATTTGGAGCTTGGCAAGATAATCCATTCAACTCACATTGCCAGCTCCAACACAGTTTATTTCAGTCTCTGAAGCAAATACAAAGCCACGCAGTATTGACATCCTCATTATTTTTACCCTGTGAGAGTGGCCAGTTAAAAACATTTGCTTCTAGGCTGTGAGCTGATCACTTTGTTCACAACAAGAGACTAGTTTAGCTTATTATTATATGACGATAAGCCAGCTTCCCTATCAAACTCCAGCTTAAGATGTAAATCTCATGTCCATGTACATCTCTTTCAGTGACAGAATCAACTGAAGAAGAGATGGCTTAGAGATGGAGGGTGATTTCTTGATGGTCTATGCAATCAAAAACATATAGTGCCATTTTGAGGAGAAAAATCAGTATGGCATAAAAGTTGATACCAGTAAACAAACAAAAAATGTACAGAATGGCAGCTATTTTCGATATACTAAGCTCCCACAAATCGTAATGCACCTACATAACATCTATGTCTGGCAGTTTTGAAATGCTAAAATGTCATGAATCCATAAAATATGCAAAGTGTATTTGAGGATGAATTAAAAGACTTATATAACGTATCAAATAAAAACAGTTTTGGAAATACTTTATTTCTTAAAAAAAATTATGTATGGAAAAGAAAAATCTATACATGACATAATGCATTATTCACCTTGATATTAGACGTCAGTTGTTTCTCAAAGAAGATCCACTTAAAAAAATAGATATAAATAAACATATCTGTTTCAAAGAAGATTTTTATTTTTCATTTTATTTTATTTGAATTCATACAGGGAAATATCATGACTCATTTCATAGCCATATAGCTGTGCTATTGTGCCATAGTTTTTTGTAAGTCCCAAGAAAATTAGAGCACAAAAATACAGCAAATTATTCCTATTGGCGAATGAAAATTAATAGAAAAGAAAAAAACTTCCTATTTTTTTGTAAATAAAATTTGCTTCCATCACAGAAAAAAAAACAAAAACCTATAAAACAGTAGGTTCAATCTTTGTAACCTGGAGTCTATGTTACACACAGAGCAGTAACTGATAAGAATAGCAGTTAGAGAAAAAAGTAAAGGACCATATCATTTTTCAGTACTCTAATACTCAATGTGAACATCTAAAAAAAACAGTAGCAAAAAAATAATTAGGTAACAGAGGAAATAAAAACTATGAAAAAAGGAGTTACCAACTTATCATCTAAATTAACAAATGATGTTTAAAAAAAAACCTTCACAATAATACAGAAGATTTAAAAAGAAAAAAAAGTGCAACAGCAAATTAACTATCATAAAGACTGACCATCAGTGGATGTAAGGCCTACAATGTTATTGATCTCTGGTTCTATACAAAACAATGCCTCATATCTAACAAGCCAATATATCTGGCAATAACAAATGCAACAATATAAACTGTGTAAGCCTAAATCAGGCTGAAGTATACAAAACCCTTTCCTAGAGTTTTCGAGTCAAGCAAAGCTTTGAATTGAAAGCAAATCAACACTGTCCTGTAAAGAAATTAGTTAAAATCACACATTACATCATTTCCAGCGCATATTTGCAAATCATCACACAATATGTAAACTATAGCATTTAGAAAAGAGAGCTTATTCACTTTAAAGCATAAAAAGCAGGATCTTGACTTGGGTGGTGGCATACATTGTTCTGAATAAAGCATAGCTAATTCCACAAACAATTTCATTACATTCTTGATTATCCGTGTGTTACTAGTGTTTTACACAAAATTATACTTGTACATCTTGGGATTCTCAATGCTATGGAGATACTTTGCTGGAATTTCTAATTAAGGCCACAATGGCTTCATCTACGGTGATACCTAAACATACATTGTTTCAGCTTCACTTGTACACCAGCTTAGCATTAAAATAATCGGCAAAAAAAGGCAAGGACGAAGCGATTGCTACCAATATAGTTTCCATCTGTTTTTAGCCCTTGCTAAACATCCAGTAATAAATCCGGTCCTTTGGTCTGACCATCTCTACATACAAGTTTGGCCTGATAGTCAGTCCAGCCTTGGTGGATCTTTTGATTTGACTCACTGCACCACGCAGCTCTTGTCCCCATCCTAGTCAGTCCAGCCTTGGTGCATCTTTTGATTTGACTCACTGCACCACGCAGCTCTTGTCCCCATCCTTGAGTGAAAGCTCACCGGACTGGATCTTTTTCTCCAACAGTTCATCGTCCTCAATACTGACAAAGAAGTGATGTAAAAAAAAGAAGACAGAGAGATCATTAGAAAACTAACATGAAGACAATACACACAACAAAAAAGTTTTTGCTAGGGAATCATTTAATTGCATAATTTGACGCCTCAGTTTTCATTTGTTCTATGTCCACATGACGTAGTTTTGAGAAAATGGCTTTTAATCTTTCATTCACCTTATACTCATATGTTGGACTTCGAACAAAATTAATGTAAGAGAACATGACCTATTTTGCTTGACTGTTGGTTCTAAAATTAACTTGGAATATAGATAATGTTTTTAGGGATGGAAATTAACGCTATCTCTAATTTTAGTGAAACTGGACATAAAATAAATGAAAACTGAGGCGTCGAATTATACAAATCTTTTCTTGCAAGTTAACAAATCTGTCGATTAAAACCAAATAAAAAAGATATACAATGCAAAGCTTATTGAAGACACATGCCGATTTAGTCGTGGTTTCAAGACGAAGCTCTAGCTAAGATAAAAAAAAAAAAAAAAAAAACAACAACAACAACTGATGTTATCTTTTAAGTAAAAGAAAATAATGTGTGTGCATGCCTATTATGTATCTCTCATTTTCTCGATTCTCTCTCACTGATTCTCTATCTATTATCGCTTGCCCTTTTCCAAAACGTCCCATTTGTATTCGTCAGTCTGTTTATCTCTTATTCTCTATACCTCTCACTCTATCTCCAACTCTTTCCCTCATTCTTTCTGTCTGTCTGTCTGTCTGTCTCTCTCTCTCTCTCTCTCTCTCTCTCTCTCTCTCTCTCTCTCTCTCTCTCTCTCTCTCTCTCTCTCTCTCTCTCTCCCCCCCCCCCCGCCTATCTATCTATCTCTCTAACTATCTATCTCCATCCTCTACAGCAAATTCCATGTTCTGTTCAATCTCTATTCTGCCGCCACCCAAAACGCCTGCTAAGCCAGCTTTAGCCGCCTCTACCCTCAGAGAACTATGAGCAAAGAGGCACGACCGCGGGCCCAGCTCTGGGGAAATCCGACACCATGAACACCCTCTCTAGAAGGAAAGGGGTAGAGGACATGCCGTGCCGTGCGCTATAGGTAGCCGAACGGTCTGCCCGGAACTCCTTCTCCGAGGTGGACGCGACTTGGGCAGATCGGCCGGGCCGCGAGCGACACGGTTATCTCGAGCAAACACAGGTCTGAATGCGACCATTAGCCCCGGCAGCTCACACGGCGAGGGCTGGGGACTGATGCCAGGGTAAACAAGGCCGAGCTGCCACGGCTTGCCCACGGATCAAGTCGTCGTTTAAACAAGACGGACACTCCGCCCAGTTTCTTCTGTCTCCGTCGACGTGCGGAGCCCCTTGCCGTATCGCGACAGGAAGACCCATTCACCATGGGCGTGGGCGATTTCCTTCCCTAGCCTGACCTTTTAACAGTCGATTTATCACATTTCTGTTGGCCTTGGACTTTGAATTTGCGTCTCATTGGCTTCACACAATGAAATCCGATGTACATCGTTGTAATTGTAGGGCCATGCAAGTAGCGCAGCTAATGTTAAAACTGTCACGAAACATAATAAAATGTACAAAACAGTATATTTTCTGATCCCCGTTCAAACCAAAATGCCATGATTTTAGCTGCGTAAAAATAATTTTTGAGCACAAATTATGTTCGGCTAAAACCATCTCATAATTATAGCATTTAAGTAGGATTTACTCATCAGACAGGTGACATTCAATAAAGATCACCGTTTGGCGGTAATATTGGTGATCAATGGACAAGCCAGGTTTTAGAGAAGTCAAATTATGACGCGAAAACTGGAGAACAATCAACCGCTCTCTTGCATTTCATCACCTTTAAAACCGGCCAAGGACATCCGAAATCGTATTAGTATTTATACAAGTGATAGAATATTTATGATTTTGGGGCCTAAAAAATTTCACTTTTCAAATTTGGCACTTCCCAATATTTCAATTACCCTACTCCTAAAATCATCCCGACGAAAAATGATAAAATATTGAACAAGAAAAGAAGAATCTCAGTCTTCTATGGCCAGGTTTGCGATGCAAAAGACTAACAAGTATCATAATTATGCACCGTATTGTTGAAAATATATTTTTGAAGGACTAGTCCTTACAAATTTGAATTTTCAGCATCTTAAATGCCAATGGTTTCATGCTTTTTTTTCTCCGAGTATGTCTTCCGGTGTGGGTGTGTGTACATTTTTTGAGTCCTACATGCTCGAATACTGAGTTTGCCGAAGGATGGGATCCGCTAAAACGATATAGTATAGCTCAAGAAATATACATACTTCTTCCCCGTACAGATTAACATGTGTGCCAAATGAAGAACGGCCGTAGAAATATGTCTTTGTCGAGGGCTCTTGTAACAAAACAAAAGAGTAAAAAAAAAAAAATACGAGCTACTGATAATATTCCCGGGACATAATTAGAAACATGGCCAAGGCTGTTTGTTCTAGCCGAAGACAGACTCGAAGTGTCGGTTGCTTCGAGAAGGAAACGTGCAAGTGTAAACCGATAGGTGAATAGATCTGGAGGACCCGTACGGAGATCCAGTTCTGAGCTTGCTTATTCGAGACTAGGTGAAAAGAAGTTTCTGGACACGCTAAAGGGTCCATTTTGTACGGCAGCCAAACACAGAGCAAACAAATCAAATGATCTCTCCTTCCTCGGGGATTTCCCAGTATTGTAGCGCCCGGCCCGTACAGAAGTGACCAGGTGGCCGTGAAGAGATGTCTGGGAACTGAGAGTGGTACATACAAGATCAGGGCGCTAGAATAATATGTTACCTGACCGGATGAGGAAGTCACAAATTACTACGCATACATCTTTTGCATCTGATTCGTGACTTAATATTTGCCCAGAGAAGACCTACGTAAGATATGTGGTCACAAAGTATTAAATTTGGGAAAACTAAACCTTTTCCGATCGTATTCCAAAAAAAAAAAAAATTGCATCAGCGAATGCGAGAATGTAAAAAACAAAAGACAAAGAAAAAAACAAGCAAAAAAAAAAAATAAAAATAAATTAATAAATAAAAAAGTGAACTGGTGATTAAAGAAGAATATGAAAAAAAATTTTCAAGCAGTGATTTGGAATTTCGAGTGCTCTCGAATTTTTTTAAAAACTTCAGCATGCCTTTCATTCTATAATGTCCAATTTTGTTCATCTATATACATCTCTTTTTATCTATGCGTTTATCTGTCTGCTCTAACTCCCCGCACCCCACTCCCCCCTTCTCTCTCTCTCTCTCTCTCTCTCTCTCTCTCTCTCTCTCTCTCTCTCTCTCTCTCTCTCTCTCTCTCTCTCTCTCTCTCTCTCTTTTACCCCCTCCTGAAATCATTGAGCCCTCCTTGCTGCCTCTTCATCCATCTGCCCAGATCAACCACACCACATAGCATATTTTTCCACAAGCACCAATGCCCAGCATATTCTCGCGGACTTACGCCCTCTCCTGCGAGTCGAGGTGCTGCACCAGCTCATCCCTCTTGTTGACCACAGTGACCAGCTCATCCAGCAAGAGCCGCTCTCGTCGCTTCTGGGCGTCCGTCTTCTGCCAGTCTGGTTACGATCACAAGAAACAGAGGACGGCAACATTGTAAAACGCTATATGGACTAGAGTTAGAAAGGACGCAAAGGAAAGAATCAAAGCGAGCTAAAGTAACAACAGCAACACTCTTTATAGCAGATTAAAATTTGTGCATAAGAATTACCTTGAAACATTATTTTGAATCATAGTCGTGAAAAAATCTTTGATCAAGTATAGGGAATGCGATTTCACAGAGTTATGCCGTTTGTTGGAAGTCGTGAATTCTGTTCAACAATCGGTAGCATTTCGAAGATCTAAGGAGAACGAGATGATTCAATTGTAAAATGTTTTCTGATGTGCACGTTTTATGTTTTCCTTATCTTTACTTCAAATTCAGGGATGTAAATGACCTCTGAAAAAAAAAATCTGATCACGACTATGCACCAATTCGGTCTGCACTTTAGAGGCCTAAACTTAATACTTAAAGCTTATAAAAATAGATTCTCAGATCTAAGGACATCTTATTCTTTTTGGCAGGTTTTTGAGAATTCTCTAAATGAGAAGTTTTCCTCTTTCCAAATTGAAAATAAAGTCACTGTTACTAACTGAACTACTACTGGAAGCAGCAAAGATAAGGCACATGAGTTATTCTGGTTTTGATTAAGATTAACTTTCTACAGAGGTATGTGAGCATGAGGGCATTTCAATTTCTGATCTCATATCATGAACTATTTCATGAACAGATGGAGCAAGTTTTTTTTTTTTTATTTTGTAAAGTACTTCGCTTCGAACAGCAAATATTATCCGGAGTTAAAGCAGCATGGCAATCGAAAATAGAAAGGATTTCTAGAATGTCTTTCTAGTTCCGGTAGTAATAATTAATGACAAACAACATTCCAAATAGCCACAAGACTATAGCCACATCCAAGTCTGTCAGACCCATTAACAGTCTCAAGAAATATAAAGACAGTCGCATTTTGAAACGGAAATGACCTGAGGGTAAATAGCAAGGGACTTGTGTCCACATTTGAACCTAAACTTGGTGTATAAATACTTGTGACAGGAAGTTGAAAAGATTTATAAACAGGAAGTTGAAAGTAATAATTAACAGGGAGTGTGTAGTTGAGAAATGGAGGTGAGTAGTTGAGTATTTTTTGAGTCTGTCTATAAAGTAAAATAAATTTAAAAAAAAATTAAAAGATCTATTTTAGTCAATTAAAAAAAAAGATTTTATATGAAGCTGAAACCAGAGGCAGCAGAAAAGTCTGAAATCAGAGTTAATCTGAGTGATTTACATCCCTGCAAATTTCACCCAATGTACATTGTCGTAGAAGTTACCTAAAAATAAAAAAAGACTGGGGAATCAAGTAAACTGTCTATATGCTTTGTATGGATAAAAACAAAAGTACTAGTTTTATGATTTTTTAAAATCAGCATAAGTTTAAAAACAGGTCATTCAGACCCTATACCAAAAACAATCGAAAATCATCTTACACGACATGTAGGAAAAAGCGAGAAAATAGGGTTCACCTAAACGAGTAGTAAAAAAAAAACCAAAATACAACAACAAATCCAGCACAAATGTCAAGATTGCAAAAGACACTGCAGCTAAAAACACGTTTAAACAAATGATTACGGTCCCTACAGCCTCGAACCACCATGATACATTACAGTGAGGCACCCAGGTTGATACAGGATTGAGCAGCCACAGTTTATTCTAGACCTTCTCACACAAAAAGACAAAACTAGGACCTCATTTTGAATATCCAGGTTTCGTGATTTATGTGTCAACGATTAAGTTAAGACCCCATTCCCATATGCTGCCCCTCTCATCATAGGCAATTTTCCAGCTCTACATTACTATGCAAATGAAGGGCTCTCTAGGACTTAGAATATATAAATATATTCCCCATAACACCTATTTCATCAACAACAAAAAATGCAATGTATGAAACAGAAAGGCTAGACCAAACAGTCGCAGCATATTATTTCTAAACTCTTTGTAGTATAGCGGCATCAATCATAAACACTCTTGTTGAAATGGCCTTCGTATGAATTTATTCGACTAATTGTTTTGCATGGCAGAATGTCACATAAAGCCAAATCTTCTCTCGAAGATACAGCATTATATTTTCAACAAGTAATCATAAACCAATAACTGTAGAAAAACGGGGATGTAAAATTGAACAATTTTAGCAGATGAGAGGACATTGAGCATTTAATTTTGAATATTTAAGCATTTTTACGCAGTCACAACATCGGCAAGCGAGTATTTATGGCAGCAAAGATCCGACATTAAAACAAATGCCCCTCGATACTTGTGATGTTATAA
Source organism: Elysia crispata (assembly GCA_033675545.1). Classification (NCBI taxonomy): domain Eukaryota; kingdom Metazoa; phylum Mollusca; class Gastropoda; family Plakobranchidae; genus Elysia; species Elysia crispata. Next base: position 299,402 of record JAWDGP010005812.1, read on the forward strand.
AGAATAAAATGTGAAAATGTGATCACATCAAGCTTGCAATGATTGTCACAATCACGAGAAAGTGATCTTTGCTAGTTTTAATTTAGCCCAGCAAGTCTTCAATTAGTATAATATCTTTTGAGTGAAGCATGATAATATGACGAGATATCCTGACTATTTTGGTCGACACAGAGAAGGTCATCGACGTATTTGTCAAAATATAAAAAAAAATCATGTCTTGTAATGTCAGAGTTGTGTAAGGATAGCACATTGTGATTGATAACATTGTAGTAGACAACTACATCTATTAAGTTGGAATCAGCTATTGCGTTACCCCCGATGAAATAATAATAATAATAATAATAATAATAATAATAATAATAATAATAATAATAATAATAATAATAATAATAATAATAATAATAATAATAATAATAATAATAATAATAATAATAATAATAATAATAATAATAATAACAATACTTAAAAAAAAAAAAAAAAAAACAGGGCATGCTTGTGTGCCTATCTAATCTACCCCCATTCAACGCTTTTTTTTCTTTCCTGAAAGATGCACAACACTGACCAGATGTTGCTTAGCCGAGATTGACATTTTCAAGCAGAGAATTGTCGTCATCGGCATCATCGTATCCGTATGGGGCGGTGCCCCCCTGTCCGACCACTATTTCCCCGCCGTATCGATGGTGACCCCGTTCAATAATTATCATCTTCGCTGACAAGTTCTTGACGGCCTCCTTACACCTGACCACACGACCCCGACCAGGCAGCGGTCGCTAAAGTGGTTGTATCCGCAGCAATTTTCCCGTCCTGCACCGTATGGCATGACGCGGGCCCTTACGACGAGAAGGCGGACACGGACCATCCAATGTGTCATGGGTGCGGGTTTGGTTACCCTCTTGTTTCTGATGGATCACTTCCCTCTCAACTCAGGCTCCGGGCTTTATGACTTTTTGACTGTGACTGTGTATATCATGAGTCTACATTTTATGGGAAGCATTTAACGCTCAATCAGTGAGTATGGAGCGCCTTGACATCTCGGAGAAGAGAGGAGGGATGGCAGGGGTGACGACATTACTCTCTCTCTCTCTCTCTCTCTCTCTCTCTCTCTCTCTCTCTCTCTCTCTCTCTCTCTCTCTCTCTCTCTCTCTCTCTCTCTCTCTCTCTCTCTCTCTCTCTCTCTCTCTCTCTCTGTATATTATCCTCAGTCTCAACACCAAAACATCCTCAACTATTCTATTTCTTCGACAACCTGCGATCTAGTTTACCAAACTTGGCAGTGTTAAAAGAGCTAAAAGTAGGGCATTTTAAAAAAAAATTCAGTTGAAAATACCCAAGCAGTTCTTGCTTTGCTATAAAGTAAAAGTTGATCCTGCAAAATTTTCTAACTTTAACTTTACTGGAGGGCTTATGAAATTGTAAAAGGTAGCAGGAAAATTGCTGAACAAATGTTAGCCTTTTGGGGGGATTTGAAACCTCGACTTATATCTGATCTTTGGTTTCATGAAGGATCTTATATAAAGACCGCTGTTTTCCCCTAAGCCAGGATGGAGCTGTTAAGACGGTATCTGAACCCATGATCAATTGATTTAGCTGGAGATCGAACCCAGAACTATCTCATTGTCAGTTAAGCTGTTTACCAACTGAACTCTTCCGCGCTCCTGCTTTATTTCGTTCCGCCACAAAGCTCATTAAAAAAGAACCCTCTTAGCGACAGTTTCACTACTCGAAACCGTTGGTTAATTTGAAAAGAAAAAACCGAACTCAACTCAAGGTCTCACCATTCTGGTGCGTTTGCTAACTCTAGACTAATATGTTGCTGTCACAAGTTAAATAAAAACGTTTTGTTGGGTGCTAAAAACCAAAACAATGTCGCATCGTCGCACTTTGGGCAAGAAATAAAATCATTGCGTATTTTTTTTATGTTGGGGGGTTGTGGTTTTTTTTTTAAGTTTTTCCAACATGTTTCAACTCTGCTGTAGATCCTATCACAATGGCAAATGGCACACCATCACAAAATATTAAAACCGTATCATCGGTTGGTCCATTATCTCTAAATTAGAATTCCCTTTGGCTCAGACAAGCTGTCGGGCAGAATTTTCTCAACGACACCATGGGCCAGGGCGAGGATGCTATGGTGGCAGAGTTGCAAACCAGAGCGAGTACCGCCTGGAACCTCTGGGTGACAGTTTGCCAGGCAAAGGCAAGCATGTATCGGCTTGCAGCCGTCTGCTGCGGCGGCGCGTGGGCCAATCTTGCTGCGCGCATGCGCCACTCCGTAGACAGGCGACCCAAGACAGAGGAGTTCATCACCTCGTCAGCGACATAAGAAGATTTCGGGGCTGCCTACGCAGGCAGTCTGAGGGGTGATATCTGAGGATTGCCAACACCAACAAGACTAGGAGGATGCGGAGCAAAGAGTACTGAAAGGGAAAACGGTTTGGAAAGAAAAAAAATAGTGTCTGTGAGGCTATCCTGTGAAGAAAATCCACTCTAGACAGTGGCCCAGACGCAGGACGCGTCCTACACGTCGCACTGGCACGCGACCAAAAACAAAGGTTTGGCGTATCGGATTTCCCCAGACCTGAGAGAGGGAGAAAGCTAAGGAGAAAGAGACAGAGAGGAGATAATAAGAAAGTCGGTTTAACAGGCTGAGAGAACGAGCCGGTTATTCTCCAACCTCCATTTTGCGACCTAACGGCGTTAAAAATTTTAACAGAAAATGTTTGGATATTTCAATTGACATAACTTGCGCTTCGTCTTCTCTTACTAATTATTTTACCTAACTTTCCTTTTCGCTCTGACTCTCTAAATTTTACACGTCCTTCTTTTTTCTTTTCTGTCAGTCTTTCTCTCTCTTAATATTTCCCTTCCTGCCTCTATTATTGCTCCTCTTCTCCATCTTCCATCTGTTTTCTCTCTCTCTCTCACTCTCTCATATCCACACACATGAGAAAGCAAGGGAGATAACGGGAGAAAAATGGGAACTGACTGGGCGGCGGTTTCACATTACCTAGAGACCAAGTATTTTGGCAGGGACAAGAGTAGAGAGTGACAAGGCACGGCCCTGTTTACTCATGTTTTCACTAGAAGCGCAGGGAAATGACATATGGCGCCTAATTCATCCAACCATCCATCTCACTCGTTCAACTTCTTTATTTTTCTGTCTTTGACCCCCGTCTCTCTCTCTCTCTCTCTCTCTCTCTCTCTCTCTCTCTCTCTCTCTCTCTCTCTCTCTCTCTTTCTCTCTCTTGGTCCTTCTCACACTCATCCAGTTAATCAATTAATCAATCAATCAATCAGTCAATCAAGCTATGAAAAAATATCTATCCATCTAAAAGTCCCTTCTCTCCCATATCTTCTAGGCACCGTCTTGTTAAAATAAAATGACTATTCGAAGCTTAGCCCCTGTTACAATCCAGGTCCATACAACTGAATCTACACCTTCCCCCCTCCTCTGAGAAGAGACACGTCTTCATTCTGGATTACATCTCTTTTCTCTATCTGCTCTGCCTTATAGTATCCAGCTTTCCTTCCCCCACAATTAGTTAAGACTCATGTTTTATACTTTTTATACCTTAACCCTTTTAACTTCCTAGTGGAAGAAGGAAGGACCCCCTTATCAAAAGAGGTCTTACCCTATTAGCGATTAAATACAATATTCATGTTACGGACACACTTTCATTTTTGGCTTTTCTCTCCTCTATTGTTTTCTTTTTTCGTTTTTACGTAAGATTATTCGGAAAACTTAGCTAAGAGATGTTAAACTACTCAAAGAACTGAGAAGTAAACACGCCCTTCGAATTCTCAACTAGAAAAATACATAAAGACGAAAATCATTTTATGAATATAAATGTACCCCTCAATGAGTTAAGTTCGTGATCGGGAACAATGACGGAGGTTAGTGAAGCAGCATGGACGCACTGTTTTCATGGGAGAGGTGAGCAATTCAAAAAGAAAAGCAAACTATTAACTTCATTTCAGAGAACAGGGGGTGGAGACATAAAGATACATTGAAAGAAGGTCAGAAAGATCGATAAATTTGATCTGGTGAGGAAAGAAAAAGAAGGAAATGATGTAAAAGCATGAGCTAGACAGAAGAGCATTGTGCCATAATGAGAATGGGGAGCAGGCTGGCGCGGAGAGAGAGAGAGAGAGAGAGAGAGAGAGAGAGAGAGAGAGAGAGAGAGAGAGAGAGAGAGAGAGAGAACACAGAGAAGATATACATAGCGAAACAGAGAGAATGGTCAGGGATCATTATCCTTTTGGAGTTCAAGAAAAGAAAATGTCTTTGAGCAGAAAGGTTACTCCCATCTCCATTTTGTCGTGTCCATAGCACATTTCTATTTGCAACCTAAGAGCCTGAGTCAGAGACAGCCTGTCAGATACAGTTGCCGTCTAGTGCCTCACACTCGTCTTTTGCTCTTTCGTTTCATAAATCCAGCGCAGTTCAGTGAAAAATGGTTTCAAAACCAGCTGGATGATGAGTTTCTGTCCTTGTGTAACGGATCCAGTCATTACATTCTGGAGCTCCAATTTGTCGTAAACAATATTGATGACATTATTTTTTTCTAGCCCCATAGGAGTTGTCGTTACTAAGCAAAAATCCAACAGAAAATAGGAAAGATTAATCTTTTGTCTCTCACACTTTTTTTTTTCTTTTTCAATACCGATTCAAAATTTACGCATATTTGTGGTTTTGTTTTCTGAAAATGTTCAGATGAGGTTTTATCTATGTCCTGACGACCTGTTTCTTGCTGCTTGATTTTCTGTAGTTTGTCTTCAAAATGACAACCCCAAAACAAAAGTGTGAAACTCATGTGTGAGACTCACGTTATGTCACTTCCTTCTCGGATTTGTCGTGAGGATTCCCCTCGCTCTGACCATTGAACTTTACATGACACGTTTGACCTTCAATTAGAGCTTTATACTTCTTTCGCTTTCTCAGAGGTCAAACTTTTCGTTTTCTCTTGAATCCTGTCTAGATTTTTGTCTTCGGTCTAACGTTACTACGGCTGGTTCTATCCGTCATGATCACGAACTTTACCATAAAATGAGACCAAATAAAATTTGGAAAATAGGTGATATTTAACAATTACTATTCGATGCGGCAGCAGTATTTCTTAATACATATATCTTTAAGAAGAGCAAAATGATTTCTTCTTCTTCTTTTAAATACCATTATTATTAGTGTCCAGGAAAAAAAAAAACGAGACCAGGGTTATTCCCAAAAGATAACAAGTCAAAAGACCCTAATCTTATTAAAGGTTGCGGTGCCCAGGCCGGTTGGGTATTTTATGATAAATTCTATAAAACAGTACCTTGTGGCAAAAATCACTCGAAAATTCGGGTATCACATCAAGCCAATCCAACGAGATCTAGTTATAAGTCCAAAAAATATTTTCTCTGTTTCTCTCTCTCTCTCTCTCTCTCTCTCTCTCTCTCTCTCTCTCTCTCTCTCTCTCTCTCTCTCTCTCTCTCTCTCTCTCTCTCTCTCTCTCTCTCTTTCAGTCTGTGTACAATGAGGTGGGTGAGCGTGTGTATGTGTGCTGATGCGCCTATCCCCAATGCCGATGACTTGACGTGGAAGAGCCACTCCAAATTATTTTGCCGGGGGTCTAGAGCCCCCGAGGTCTGGCATCTGATAAACGCCAACAGACTGAAGGAGACGTGGAACTCCGAGACAGCGGCACAGTAGAGGATCGACAGCAGCCGCATAGCTTCACCGGTGATGGCGAGGCCTGGCAAAGCCTCATCGATTTCCTATCAGGTCCCAGGTCTCGGGGCATCCAGGCCCAGAACGTAAGTCCCTGATTGATGATGGCGGACAGGGAAGCTAGGATCATAGCAGCTCGTGTCGGTCATGCGACAATGATGTGTGTTAGTTGTGGTCGTCGTTCGCATCTCTGACAAACTCCTTTTATTACTCGTCCTCTATCTCCTCATTTTACCACTTCCCTACTTCTGCCTCTTTTCTTGATTTCACACATTTATATTAATATATATTTATTTATTTCTATATATATATATATATATATATATATATATATATATATATATATATATATATATTTTTTTTTTTTTTTTTTTCTTTCTGCGCATCATTTCAGAGTGAACTAGCATTTCTTCTTTTGAAAATGATATATCATTTGTCTACGTTTGGTCCTTAGTGATTGATAACTCCTATGAAGCCAAAAGGTGATCTTGACATAATCAACAGGGAAGAAGCTGGTTAGACTCGATTTTACTTCTAAAAAAAAACAAAAAAAAAAAAAACTATCAATACATTTTACAGATTTTTTTTAAAAAAAGAAAGAAGTGAGACAATACAGCACTTTGTTATTGATGATGAAATGTAACATTAATTTGATAGAGCATTCATTTTATTGCGATGATGATGATAGTGATTGTCAAGATAGTTGGCATGGTCAAAAGAAAAGACGCAAGTCCACCGTAAAATCAGTGCTTTCTTTAATATACGATAAATAATTCCAAGAAGTTTAGTTCAAATGACCGTTTGGTAGAGATAAGTTCAATACATAGTTTTCTCAAGTTTTAGGAAAAGTAACTTCATAACCAATAATCAATATATATCTTGAATCAAGCACTGTAACATAGAATTTAAGGTTAAAAGTTCGTGTCTCTAGGACTCGTGCTTTCTACTGCAATGTAGAATCAATGATGGCGTATTTTAGTTTAGAAGAATCACAGCTTATCGGTAATGACTTAGTTTATAAGAATCACAGCTTTTTATTTAAACAAATAGAATTGCTCTTCACAAAAAAAAAAATGAACAGCATAAGTGTTCAGTCGCGATATGACTTCGGATTAGAATTCAAATACGTTTCTAGTTCAATAGATTATGTGATGAAAATATAATCTATAAGATGACTAATGACGTATGCTGACAACGACAGTGATGATGGTGATGATGATGATGATGATGATGATGTGATGATGATGATGATGATAATGATGATGATGATGATGATGATAATGATGATGATGATGCTGATGCTGATGCTGATAATGATGATGATGCTGATGATAATGATGATGATGATGATGATGATGTTGATGATAATGATTAATAGATTGTACACATATGTTGTATGTGTGATTAAGTCCGCGACGGTGATTATTTAGCTGCAATAAAATCTACACAACACTTTCGTTTTAAAGAATAAATCAATTTTCAAAACATTTCCTTACAGTTATAATTATTTCTTTTCCTTCATTTCATATAAGCATTTAGAACTTCTACACATTGCAACAAGTATCTTCAATTTTTTTCACTTCTTTTTTTTTTGTTTTTGTTTTTTTGTTTTGATTTGCCCTTTCCAATTAGACACTTCGAATTAAATGAACTGTTGTGATTGACACGCAGCTATGCGTACAAAATCGTGTTACAGGTAGACTTCAGTGGGTTTTCCAGAAATGAACAAGGTCACAGTCCCATCGTGCATGAGAGCCTGGCCGAGGACATCAGGTGTCACTTGCGGAGTACAGCTTGATCCTAAGGGGCATCACCTCAATAATTACTTGAAACTGACAAGGGAGAAACCGGTGTTTTTAATTACTGTCGCCACGTTACGGTCCACCAAACAAGGCTATAAGGTGGGGAAGAGGGGTGGAGGGTATCGTATATGGTCGAAAAACAGGGTGAGGCCATAAGAGAGAGAGAGAGAGAGAGAGAGAGAGAGAGAGAGAGAGAGAGAGAGAGAGAGAGAGACAGACAGACAGACAGACAGACAGACAGACAGACAGACAGAGAACGAGAGAGAGAGAGAGAGAGAGAGAGAGAGAGAGAGAGAGAGAGAGAGAGAGATATGCAGGCAGAGACATAAGCCCCTAGAAGACGGTTGGAGACTATAAGACATCAAACACGCAAAAGTTGAATTATGACCAACCCTTGCAATCCTGGACATTCGATATCTCTCGGCAAAGATTCGTAATTTGCCTCAGCGCAGAAAGATTTTGAGTTACGCGCCTGGACTAGGGAGTTTAAGGTTAAACTACCCGCGCCTAAAGTAACACTGACAAGACTTGGGGTGAAGATGCGACAGACGAGAGGCGTCGGGGGTTTGGCTCGTCAAGGTTTATCAGGGTATAGCATCTGGCAGCAGTGGCGACACTCCAGCTGGACATGGTCCGCCACCCGGACCCGTGGGACATTAATAGCAGTACGAAGAAAAAAGAAGAGGAGGAAAAAATAGGGCTGGGCGTTAAGGTTTACTTCAATATTACAAAATAATAGGGTTTTCCCCGATAATCTGAAAGTTTTGCTGTATGCACTAAGTGACACTTTTTTCTTTCTTTCTTTTTTTTTTCTTTTTTTGTAGAAATAAGTATGCGAGTTAATTTATTCCCCTCATTTTTTTCACGGGCAATGAGCGGGTTATGTTTTCTGCAGTAAAAAATAAATTCAAACTTATGATGTTATTGACGCAACGATGGTAAATGACCCTCAATGACTTATTGCCAAGTCATTTCGGTAAGCTTGAAAAGAAAGTTTCGCAGTTCGCAGTTTCGCAAATACATTTCCCATAAAATCAAAAAGTAGATAACTGTGACTGTAAAACAGAGAGTCAGAGATCTCAAAAACGGCATTTCATATAAGAGATGATGCCTTTCATACCAATAAAATCCAAAGAGCATACTGACCAAGTGGCACTCCGCAGATTTTTGGATTTAACTTTCATTCTATGTTAGAATCCTGGCTAAAAAGTAGGTTTACCAGAAAATAAATCTACATCTAGATATCTGGCTGCGGAAGGAAACATTACACCATTCTCGAAAAAGACAAACTGAGCTTCGCACAATTTTTTTTAGAAGATTAGCCTTGGTTAAAATTCAGATCTCTCTCTTAAAATGTCTAGATCTAGTTCAAGTCAAGTTTTAAGCCATTATGGTCTAGGATCATTTGTTGTAATAAATAATAGGATTGAGAATGGCTTCTGAATTCTAATGACTGATTGTTAAGAACCATATCAAAACTAAAACCTATGAAATCATCTGCTGAGCTCTACCAAATAACTTTAACATAAGACAATGAGAAAGTGCATAGGTCGGGATATCGGCCTTGCAAAGACATTCGTTAATTCGGTCTTCTGGATGTTCCAAAAAATAAACCAGTTAATTTGTGCTTACTTTTTCTCAAAATAGAAACTTATGAACTTTAAAAATGTAAATTAAAGAGATAATCAGATTTTCAACCTAACAAAATTAAAAATTAGTCTTATTAAACACGACAATAACAGATCTGTTATAATTATTCATCTGTTCTAAGATTAGCCGAGGGGGTGGATAGCTGAGTATCATTCGTCGACTAAATTCCAGATTTGCAACGACGCAATTTCCACGGCAACTAGGCGATCGGGACTCGAACCTTCATTCAAAGTTATTCATGTATTGATTGAGTAAATCTAGTCTCAGAAACTTCTCCTACTTTCAAGTCGCCATTCCCATATTGCATTATTTCACCACTAATACACCCTGGCATCTCTATAGACTATAATTATTACAACAACAGGACAACAACCATGACAACACGATTTCTTTCTCAATAATTTAGAAAGTATACTTCAAAACCTTAGCTACCGCTATCCCTCCCCCTTCCCTCACGAGCCCGGCTTAATTTTCAAGTTGATTACTGCAGCCCAAAAATCGCAAGTGCTCGATCCCTTTCATTATTCTCTCCAAAAGTCCCACGAGCGAAACAAAAAACAACAACAAAAAAAAAAAACAAAACGGTGTAATTACGCCCGAGGTCTACAATGGTGCCCAAAGCGCAGACCCTCGGCAGGTACTCGGCGACCATCTGCGAGTGACTCCGGATCCAAATAATCGTGTAAGTCTGAACTTTGACAAGCCAGGCCTGGCACCGGTGCCGGTGAGACCTGCCTGGGTCTTCATGTCGGGACATGTTTACAGGACTGTGCTGGGTGGACCCGCCTCTAGACACTCCGGTCACCCACGGGTGGACACCCGATTGTTGGTCGCCTTGAAAAGCTTGGGTTTTCCCCACAGTGCACTCGTGGTGCTTCAGGTCAGAGCTATGGTTGTGGCGGATAGCGGCAGAGAGTACGGGTTGTTACAGACTGAAGACAAGTAAAAGGTATAATCCGCTAATTTTTGTCTCGGAAGTTGATAGTGGATATTATTAGTGCACATTACATTAAGATTATAATCCCTGTTACCCGTCCTCTTTCGTATTCATATTCTCTCTCTCTCTCTCTCTCTCTCTCTCTCTCTCTCTCTCTCTCTCTCTCTCTCTCTCTCTCTCTCTCTCTCTCTCTCTCTCTCTCTCTCTCTCTCTCTCTCCCCCCCCTCTCTCTCTCTCTCCAATTATGGAATATAATTTTCACACATTTAATCTAATATAATTTTAATAATTATATTTGTCTCTCTTTCTTTTTTTTTTATTAATATTTATATTTTCTTTCTTTCTTTCTTTTTTCTTTCTTTGTTTCTTTGTTTTCTGCTACCAATCTACAGGCGATTATCTTTCCTGTTTCATATATGCAGCGCTTACATTATTTCATTCTCCCGACAAACTCACTCATAACATCTATGCCTGTTACTGGTCAGCTTCATTGTGGGCTCCATCGAGAAGAACCTCGTAGGTATTACAGCTCTGTCTTGAGGCCTATGTTTGAAGTAAGATTTAGTACTATTTGGTTAGCGTCTTCAATTGTCAATCAATACACCCAAATTAAGAGGTCCTCTAAGGTAGATCGAACACCCTTCGGATCCGTTGCAAACTGTTTGGTCTCGATTTACTTCTTTACAAAAAAAAAAGAGCAATCGATATGCCAGTCGACTGTATCTCTGAAGTCGTTTTGATTAAGAAAGTTTTATGGCCTGAGGCTATAATTTAAAAAAAAAAGTCAACAGGTTGCCTGGAAGACAAAACCTGCATACCACTAGATACGAAGAACCGCTGACTGATGGATGGTAGCGTCAACAAACTCATTTAAAATATACTTCGGGGAACTATCGAAGATCCTTTTTTAGATGGTTAATTTTGCCAATCAAACGACTAGGGGTCTTAGAAGTATATATTTGGGTACTCAGAAGAGACTTAAGCTGCTGCTACGCGAACTGATAATTTCCATTGTTGAGTAACAGACGCCAACAATGCCGTCAGAGTACAGAGCGCACATGTTAACCTGCATTCCTAGATCCTCGGCTTCCTAGCTGGTGACCGGACGAGATCCAGGAGCTCAGCGACCACAACGGTCGCCACAAGACTGCGAGCAGACATTCCGCGGTTTGGAGAAAGTATGACCACCCGCGATTGTCCGTTTAGTGACTCACACAACTAACAAAGACAAATCATCTCGTTCTTACGTATTTAGAGGAAGCCACTTTATAATTTAAAGAAAGAAAAAAAAAAGAAAATTTTTAATCCGCTCATGTAAAATTAGAGTCACAGAATCACTGATCCAGGTTTTTTCGAGTCATTGAATTAGGAAGGATGAAAATGAAACAATAAGACAAAAGTATCAAATTTTTTTTTAAATGAAATATTTCTTTTTAAATAAGAAAGGTGATCTTTGTGTTCCTAGCAGATATAAAAATTACTCATATTTTATGACATTGATGGTCGTGGCTTTACCATAGATATCAAAGTCAATAGAATCGTCCGACTCAGAATTCAGATAAGATTTTATATGAATATTACAAAATGTTATATTTTAAAGCACTGAGTTGATGTCGCATTTTCGTTCTAATTTTATTCTTGAGTGAATTTGGCATCTAGATTCTATACCTTGGATCACTTATTACAGACACTTTTTTACTTAAATCTAAATAGAAGGGAATCGGTACTAGCCAAGATATATACGTCAGCCACAGACGATTTATTGTTTTCAACTATGTTTTCAAAACTTGCATGTTTACACCGCTTTAGAATCTATACCCGATTACAGTTCTAGATAATGATTCACATTATTCTGCTTTTCATTAGGTTGGATTTCTCAAGGTGGTCCGGCATGACATGTAGATCTTACTAAAGCTAGAATAAACATCACTGCGAGTACATGCTTACTTCTGTAGATATAAAGGAATAAAAACGATAACTGTTGAGTCAAGTCGTGAAAATGAATTCGATAGGGTGGTGTTTTACGTACTCTAATTTTCTTGACGAATCCTGTGATAAGATGGCGGCTTCCTGCCAAGCTAAGTTAAGATACTGACTCGGACAGGTATCGCATAAGGGACCCCCTTGATGCAGGTGCAACTCTCTATCACCTGAGCAAACTAGCCTGCCACGTGAATCCGAACGTTTGCTCCATTGAGAATTTCGACTTCGCAGATTTCATAACATCAAAAGTGGTGTTTTAGGATACGAAGATTCAACTTCTACATTCTTGGGTCAAGTTAGTGTGCTTATGTTCCACGTCTATTTCATAAATCTCATTATTCATATCATCTGTAACATTTAGTTATATAAACAACACTACGCTGAATCATATAGTTTTAACTTTTATTCATTTCTTTTATGATGGAATTGGCATAATTGGGGAAATCGGATAATTCTGTGCTTTCCAAATTTATTTTAAGATCTATTTAAAAGCATATAAGAAGACTAGTGTTTACCGCATTAAGCGCCTTTCGGGAATTCATAGCTGCGCATGAAATTAAATATACGTTATAATACACTTTTATAAAATCTATAAATAGGTTTGGATTCTAAATAATTAGCCAACTATTCTTATTACGAAATAGAAGATTACGCTTAGGACAAAAAATTTCCTTAAAAGAGCAAATTGGGGAACTGTGGATAATACCGGGTTACGCTTTAAGTTGTTTTCCTTGCTTGGGCAAGCCAAAGCAAAGCTTTTATTTTACTTAATCCATAGCTTTTTGTCATTCATCAATGAAGTTTGCGTAATGGACACTACTTTCGAGTATCAAAGTTATCTCACCATTAAAACATATACATTATAATTTAAAATGATCATCGTTAAGCAGGAGCGAGCTTGCCTACAGCTTGTTCTACAGATATTCCATTCCAAGCGTATCCAGCCGGTAATAGAGAACTCTCAGTCCATTGTATTTGTCAAGACCCACACGAGGACTTTTTGACAAATTGGAGAGCAGCTAGAGTGGCCCGTGTCAATACTCTCAGTAACAAGCGTTAAAAACAGAATCTGTGGACCCGGCAGCCATCGGCCGTGGATCGCGCGGTGTGGACAACAGGAAGGGAACGGCTACATCGTTACGGCCATAGCCTTGCCCGCGCCCTGGCTTTGACATGTCAGGGAGAGACCACGGACCTGGAGGTGTCTACAGCCACTTGACCACCTGGTCGTGGTAGTCCAGGGAAGCCCGTGCTGCGCCTTCTGTGCTTTCTTCAGGTCTGCATAGTATGATAGGACGCGGCGCTTTACTTTTGCTGTTTCCTAAGACTTAAGTAATCTTAAGTCGATTTCAAGAGAGGAATGGTCTTTAAGAGTATATGAGGTATAAGCTGGGGAAAGTCCAAAATTATACCAATCGTCCAGATGTCAGATTATGTAATGATAATCATTTATTCCAAATGAAGTATAAAACGGTAAATGAACTGATGCGTCTGTGGTCATCAAAGCTTACAAGGAAGCTCGAAATCTAATCGTGTTTCAAAATTGTTCGCCATCCTACATATCTCTACCACAGTCTTCGACAGGAAAATCAAGAATGCAAATAGTAATGTATGAACAGACAGAAATAGATCTGAGTTTCTACAATCTATCTATTTTTAATTCTAAAAAGACAAAGCAATCAGATGAAAAATATTATCAGGTGTAAGATAGCGGATATTGCAGAATGATTTTATTTCATCATTAAGTTTGATAAATGATTAGCATTATAGAGTATCCAGTTGCAAAGTGCCCACACGCACCAATTTCTACTGCACTGCAACCATTGTACACTTTCTCTTTTTTATTGTGAGAAAGTGTGGAAATCACATCTCTTGAACTTGACTTGTATTCTTTATAAATGTTGTTTCGAATTACGAGAAATATTATTTCGAAATATATGGCTACTAAGCGCAACGTTGATTCCCAAGGTGTTCGTCCCCAGATCCATGCTTATTTTGTAAGAATGGCGTGCGAACCCACATTCTAACCTGATTAAATGCACGATTACGTCAACATAATTTGAATCCTGACATCATACAGCTCTAATTTAATGAGGTTTCTATTTTCTCTTCCTTTACTTTCTTCAAGTTATGTCAGCAAAACAAAATTATGAGTGCAATGACTGCGACGATGAATAATTGTTATATATAACTATAACACTGTAGTTTTATCGTCATTGGAATACCCTTTTTCTTCGCGAAGGCTTACAAATAACTTATTGCGGTCAATGTGGGACGAAAATGGATGACTCTACTTTAATAGCTGCCCATTAACAAGACAACAAGCTTGCCTGGGAGATGATGCAAACATGATTAAGTTACAGTCAAAATAGTAGAAAATGTAAAAATGAAACAACTTATACAAAGAGCTAAATCAAACTGTCAAGAAGAATGCTAATTTTACTTTGTTCGCCATCAAAACTATTGAGATGTGTGTGTAATATATACATATATACACACACTCACACATAATTTTCCACCTTACAAGCAATAGGAAGTAAAGCTGCAAAGAGGTGGACACGTTTATCAATCACAATCAATACAAAATCAATGGCGCCTGCCGGCACTAATAAATGACCCTTTGAAAAGGATGAAAATGGTGGCTTGGGGGGAGGGGGGGGTGAGGGGGTGAAGAGGGGATGAAGTAAAGCGGATAAAGTCTTCACCATCCTTTGTTCCTGATTCCACGACTACAAAAGAAAAAAATTCCTGGGATCGAGCCACTCTGACCATCTGATTTCCGAAAGCAAAAAAACAAAAAAGAAAAGAAACCACAACAGAATTACCACTTAAGCGTCCAAGTCCTTAGGATAAATACCGAGATGCTCATACTTCTATCAGAGATTTGTAATAGCTTCGAGTTTTCTTTGTTATGTCCTTTACAAGTTGCATTTTCAGCTCCATTGTTATCAATTGGTGATTATTTCCTTCACTTGAGAAATGATGAGGACTGGACGTTATTGAACACTTTAAAGATTCTCTTCAAAGTATCTGACGTTGACATTAAAATACCAAAGTATCTGACGTTGACATTAAAATACCAATCTTTCGACGAACTGTATGAAGACACCTCGACTCGGTATAACCTCAACTCTTGGGTAAATATATGAGAGCTTGACAGTAAGAAATCGTAATAATCTCATCAAAATAATGTATATCATTTTTCACAAGTTCAGCCGCTTGACAACCAGACCCACCGCCATGTTGGGTGGCCAGAAAGCCTAAAACTTGGTTTAAAAAGAAAAAAAAAAAGAAAAAAAGAACAGTGTGAAATTACTTAGTAAAGTTAGTGCGTATTGGTGCCTGGCATTTCGAGGTAAACTATGCTATTATTTATTTTAAGAATGACAAAACCGACCGCCTTGATCCACGCGCAAATTATAAAATATCGATCGCACTTAATTAAACCTAATCATCTGGATCGATATCTATTTCTAATCTAAATAATCTAGTTGCATGTAAAACGAGTGTTAAAAACCTGATTGGATCTCAAATCTGAATTTGGAAACCGAATTATTGATTGTGAAGGCGGATGCCTATTTACACCGAACACACTCTCCCTGATAACATGCGCTGGGGTACATGGTTGTAAAGAAGGAAATCGATTGGATGCGAGTTCAACCCTCACAAATCATCCTTGGTCGCTCAAAGAGTTTCAGAGACCAGAGACCAGGAAAATCATGTGCGTGTTGTTTTGGATCAGTGCTTCAAGTGACAATTTGATCACTTCAAACACTCAGGCCGATGATTGTGAGATAAATAAAAGTTCAGTAGAAGAGCACAACGAAGAGAGAAAGAGCAATTGATAAGCTACCATTTTATACAAGAAAACCAAACTAGAACAAAATCCTTATGCTGTTGTCTGATAAAGACTTTTAAGATATAGAAAACGATTTTCTTGCATCAGAGATTTTATTTCTGACTTTTTATGGAGCGGGTGCTTTTTAATAGAGCACAAATTCTTGAGAAGTAAAATGAAGAATTAATCTTCAGCGAAAAAAAGAAGTATATATGAGAATATATATATATATATATATATATATATATATATATATAGAGAGAGAGAGAGAGAGAGAGAGAGAGAGAGAGAGAGAGAGAGAGAGAGAGAGAGAGAGACAGACAGACAGAGAGAGAGAGAGAGAGAGAGAGAGAGAGAGAGAGAGAGAGAGAGAGAGAGAGAGAGAGAGAGAGAGAGAGAGAGAGAGAGATTTACACAAACAGAAAGAATCTCAAGCAACACAAAAAGGTACCATTATAGAAATCTGAATAAGTTTATCAATCCGCTCCCACGAAAACAAGATGACTCATTTCCAACAAAGTATGACTCATTTTTGTTCGGTGCAATTCTTTTATGCATACAAATTAAAAAAAAAAAAAACACTGTATCAAGCATAGATTTTCATGAAGTGGCAGGGTATTTCTTTCCCCTTGTAAATAAAACTTGGGCGTCCTGATCCCCACTAGTACTGATGACTAACATCACAGTCATGGCGACAAATTATAGGAAAATATTGGTCCGCAGCTCGGGAAAGACCACTGGAGAAGCAATGAGTCGTACAAATGGACACCCACGGCGCCCTAGGCTGTGACAATGAGAGCAAGTCTCTTGTCTAAAATTATTACAGCTACTTGTTACACTTTTGAGCAACGCTTCTGGGAATTATAAAGGACCACATTGAGTTCTCAATAGCAGTGCGCATGATTGCTCCCGTTGCATGTAATGATGATGATGATTGCTGAGGAATGAACTCTCCTTTTTCCACTTGTAGGTCACTTTTCATTTTTTTTCTTGGCCCGAACGTCCCTTATTTTTCCCTCTTTCCCTATCCTCGTCTCTACCACCCAGATCCTTGCAGAATTCCCTACTAGATTCTTTCAGGGCAGCGATGCGTGTGCAATGTTGAAGTAACGGTGACCACTTCGCGGCGTATCAAAATATTTCGCCCATGACTTCATTCTTTCTCCCCACCGATTGCAGGGTACTGGGGCCGCCCATGGAGGGCTCCGATCAGGGAAACCGCTAGCGGTTGGTCACGTCAATATTGGTACTTCTCACTCGATGAAGTGGACTGGGCCGTAAAGAGAGTTCCACTCTCTCCGCCCTCGTTCTCACTCTCCCCCCCCCCTCTCTCTCTCTCACTCTCTCTCTCTCTTCCCCCCCCTCTCTCTCTCTCTCTCTCTCTCTCTCTCTCTCTCTCCCTCCTCTCTCTCTCACTCTCTCTCTCTCTATCTATCTATCTCTTTATCTATATCTCACTTCCAGAGCTACCTATTTACCTTCCCATCGAGAAGTGAAGTTTTAAACTTCGATTAGACAATTTCTTATCCCAAATAGTCCTTTCCCTCCAAAATTTTGGATGAATTAAAATTAGTCCTGTAATAAATTTACGTTTCACAACCGAAATGCTAACATAAAAAAATATAATCTTTTCTCCAGTAAGTACCTCACTTTTACGCTTCAATGATCTGAAAAAGAATGAAAAAAAAAAATTCCAAGGGGGGTAACTTGACATGACTCGGGGAAATACCAACAAGGAAAGGCACTGCGAGACGGAGAACAAAGGATACCCGCTCCTCGCTATTATTATGATGATTACCACGATGACCAAAAAGCCTACTAAAGATCTCTGACAAATATCCCCTCGCAAGTCTAACCACCTCAATTTTATTCTTGGCGGCTTTTTTTTTTTCCCGGGTAACTGGTCATTCGACTAACGCCGCCTAGTATAGGCAAAGGCTTAAGTCTTCGTGAAAAACAGTGGGTTAGGGGTGAATCACAAGAATAGATTGCTCTCCGAGCTTCTTCATTACATACCTTAACACCGAGCCAAGATTAGTTCCAACAGGTAAAATACGAACGCAAACATGAGTCTCTCTAGATAGGAGTCATTATCGTGATGCCCTAAACCAATATCATGGATATGAACCTTGCAACTGGCTATCCGAAATATACGTAAATTTTATACCATGAAAATTACACATACCAAATTAAACTGCGCACAACTCAACCTCATGTCTGAGGCGTCTCCAAAGTCGTTGCAAGCTTTATATCATTGTCTGATCATTATTCAACTTCAATAGAGTAGAGTGCAATGCATGCACGCAATATATTATTCCTACTTTCATTAATTTATAGTTTTACTTTTACTTTAAGAGTTAACTAAATTTTTCATGTCACACGCAGATTAGTTGTATAAAATACTGGCGACTCCTCGGCGTGAATAAGTTATTCTTTTTACTTTTTAAACGGCTCTGGAAGGCCTCAATACTAGGGAAGAAATTTCAATTACAATTGAAACGGTCACCTAGTTTAGAGATATACAACATACACGTTGACAGACAAATAAATCTTTGCGTCTGCGCAGAGAGATCAACTATATACAGCAATAGCAAAGCATTGAAAGCAAACTACAGTCGATTATAGAGGATTTTCCAACTTTAAAAGCAATCAGAAAAAGTAGGATTACAGCAGAGCCATTTTACAGACCTATATAGTTTGTAATGGATAACTCTGTAGTTAAGAAATAAATATGATTGATATCTCTTGCCCCTGCCTTTTATAATCTTAATGAAATAAACAATATACACTCAAAAAAAAAAAAAAAAAAAGAAAAAGAAAAAGAAAGAAAGAAATAATAACTAACAGGAAAAGAAACTAAAAAAAAATAAAATTCTAAAACTTTTCAGGATTTTAAGCGCAAAACAATCATCTGGCCTTGATCTCGCGTTGCGAGCGAAAAGACAGCACTAACTCCTTCTTTGCGGAAATTCCGGATAAGCTGGTGACTGTTGCTAGGATGAGTCAGAGTCTACGACCATATTGGAATCTCGGCCAAGACAAAACAGTGCACAAAATGAAATAATAATTAATGCCGTTTACCATCTGGTGACTTTCGTGAGAACTTTGCTCCATTATGGACGAAATAAATCGATCTTCCGCTATGTATGTTTTTGCCACAGTGTCAAGCTAGAGAAATATTGCTCTCTTTAAGTTCAACTACGCTCAAGTGCGGCCGAATGATAGCTAAGTTGCTGGACTGAAAAGTAAGAGGTCGTGGGTTCAATCCAAGCTGAGACATCTGCGGCGAAATTGGACTCCACCAAGCAAGTTCTATTTCCCAGTTTAACGGAAAGACACCGTCTCCCTAAAGGATTTTTCTGGAAACTTAGGGATCTCAAAATTACACTCTTGTGTAATTCAGTACCGGAGCGAGTGATCAATTTGTGAGCGAGAGATTTTTGTTTCGATGATTTTTTTAAAAGCATTCTGAGATGCAAAACAGATGAGTTGTGTATACAACGGACGCTCAGCCATGCTTACTCTCCCATTTTATTTCGTATTTTCTGATAATATTATCCCTTCGCATTGTGAAGGCGACTCTCAGGAGTGTCATTAGAATTTTAAAAGTACGTTATAAAGACAATCATGCTTACGGGTTCTGTAATAAGCATACAAAGACTTTTTTTTTAATTAAGAGAACATTAATCTTTTTAAAGTATTCGGCTTTTTATGACAACAAAATCCGATTTGTAAGGCAACAGCAGAAAAAACAAAATACAAAAACATACATTTGCTAACTTATGCCACAAATAGGGAAAATCACAGACAGTGTACACGTTTACTGCAGACCGTTTGAAAAAACAGAGACACCCTAAGATTCTTGGCAGTGAGCGCGTATACGTATGGGCCCTTGATTAGGGTTAGAAGCAAATCATAAGTGCTTAAGTTTTTCTACTTGGGTTCTTGAAGTTTGCTAGGTAGTGTTGCACGGTGCAAGTCACCTTCTGTGATCACACTCTGAGATCCTCTCATAGTGGAAGCGCTCAATATGCACAAAATATTAAACAAAGAAATAAGATAAAGACCTCGTGGATTCCTTTTCAGATACGAAGCAGTTACTTTGTCACTGTCCAAGGATTGGAAATTGTTGTGAAACACAGCAACGACACTAAAATATCCATTCTCACTGTGCCATGATGCATAATCATCATCAACTTGTAATTTACCAAATAATAAAAAAAAACGTAGTGAAGATCTGCCTATAAGGAAGACCTACCTTCTATTGCCATCATTGCACGCAGTTCTCTATTCAACAGCTCAAACCGCCTCTCGAGATCATCCTCTTTCTCCCTGGGGGCAGATAGAAACAGAAACTTCAAATCAAACAAGGAAATAAAACAGCATATAATGTGGCTCATTGATAACTTTCATTAGGATTTTGCTCTGCACGTCAGTTACCCAGCTGTATGGCTCTTATAATCTATTTCACTGTCTGTAGAGAGCAAACACTGCCCACGAATAAACGACGGTAGCCAGTTTTACATTTGGTAAGAATTATCTAAAATGGGAGGGCAGGACATGTAAAAAACAAGAAGTAAAGTTATGGCTTTAATCTCGTGCAGAAATGTTGGTGGCCGCATTTCAGTGTTAATCAGAACCTTGACTTGGAGAATTCCAGTCGAAAAAACGATTACTGAGTTTTATGGTTCTACAGCTCTCAACTGCTGGACACGATATAAGTTGTGTGAAGGTTTGTCGAATTATAAGAATGAATCAATCATGCAATGAGTCATTCAACCACGCACTCAACCAACGAACCTATCAATGTAACAACAATCAGTCAATCGATCAGTCCATCGGTCAGCCACTTTTCAGCCAATCAATCAATCAATGTTCAAAGGAAAGATTTGTGACTGACGGTAAAAAGTCAACGCCCCATAAAAACAACAAACTCTCACGTAAAAATGTGTATGACTTTCTCTCACAGCCTGGAATAAAATAATTATTAAATCTTCAAGGACTTAATCGAAGGGAATAAAATTGAGGCAACCTTAATATCGAGTATTCAGTAAATAATTAAGCGAACTCAGCTTGAACACTTTTCAAGAATGCACACAATTCTAGAGAGCTAAACGCAAGGGAATCTAAAGTTTTCGCATTTGTGGGGAATGAAAAGCTCATATAATCTCCAAAAAATGACGGTGCAACAGAAGGATAATATATTCCTTCATAATTATGGTTTCGGTTGGAAGACGTGCTGATGCATTCTATAGTTAGTTGACAATAATAATTATTACTGTGGATATGCAGAAAAGCGTGGGCAAGCTCAGTGCAAGCACACTCGTCGCTACCACATAAAACTGAAATAAAAAAAATAGTGAGATCAAAACGACCTTGGCTTTCAAGGTAAAAAAAAAGGGGGTGGAACGCTTAGAAAAATAAAATGCAACATTGTTTCCAGGTGCAGCAAATAAAGGTAAAAAAAAAAAAAAACCCAAACAAACCGAAAAATTACAATTCATTGCCAAAGTTGTCTGAGTGGTCAAATCACTTGCCACATCTAATGGGTGTCCCCGGAGTCACCGGCGAAAGTCGGTCTGTTCCGCGCGGCGCTGTGAGATCTCGGCTAGGGTAGAGCATCAACAGCTGCGACACATCCGCTGGAGCGCGGTCAGTGCGCTGCTGGGTACCGCGCTCAACCACCAGTCTGGCTACGGGAAGCTCCGGAAATTTCGGCAGCTTCTTGGCGGGGTTGGTTTCTAAGTAGTTCTAGAAAGGTCCCTGTGTCTTTCACAAAATTTTATGAGGTGGAATAGTTGGCTTCTTCTGTAGCGCACACTTGCCAAATTTAATGGAAAATTTATATGCAGCTGCAGTTGTACCGTAAGGTTTTTTTTCTGTTTTTATTTTATTTTATTGTTTTGTTTTTTTACCTCTGAGTTGTGGCTGGCAAAAAGTGCATCTATGGGGAATGATACATTTCAAGAGAAATGTTTTGTTTAGCTTTTGAAGTAAGTACTGAAAAGGTTGATCACCGGGTAACAAGATATCTCGATTGGGTGAACAGTTAGAGACAATAGAAAAACCATTACGAGTTGGATTTGTTTTGTTTTGTTTTGTTTTTTTTACTCCCAGGCCATAAAGCCGGTAAAGGAATACAAATTTTGTCTAAATGTATAAAAGAATTGAAAATATTCTACATTCAGCAATTAGCTTAGCTATTTACAAAGTGGTTAAAAGTGGGCCGAGTGGCAGATACACAGAATGAAAGCGAAAAGAGTAGAGATGCGGGAAGGTCATGATCGCCCTCGCTAAACAGCACGGCACCTGGTTGATTGATTGATTGATTGATTGATTTGATAGTATAATACTGGAATAAGTATTATCTGAATTTAACATGAGCGCCACTGGCTGTATCGCTAGAACCTCCGCAAAGTCAATTATGCTTAATGGGTTCGAGTCCCATACCACTCTATGGGTGAGTTTAAGGCATCATCCTATTCCAGTTTTGCCCTGCCCAACGAAGGCTTGTTCAGAGGACTGAGGTCACTTTGAGGAATGGTTTAAAAAAACAAGACAAAGAAATAAGACGTTCTGGACTCAAAATGTCAGACCAGAAATCAAGTCGGATGTGAACATTCAGGTGTGGACGTTTGATATCGTCTACCTATTTTGGAACACGCAAGAACGAGAAAACCGACAAGACAGGATATTGTGGTTAAATTTGTGTGAATTTGAACGATTTTGCGTTCATGCTGGTATGCGAAATGGTCTCCGGAAAAAAAGTGGGAAATAAAAAGGATTAAAAGGTCAGTGTATAAAAGCGTTAATTGTTGTACCTCATTTTAATATGTTTGAAGTTTTCATTTTGCTGGGATCAGAGCGTATGCAATAATTAACTTACACACGGTATGTTTTTCCCCCCCATTTCAGCTTGAAATTTCTCCAAATCAAACAGGCACAGTATGATTATAACTTAACTGAAAAACTAGACGAAAGAAGAGAGAAAAAAAAAAAGTGAGAGAGAGAGAGAGAGAGAGAGAGAGAGAGAGAGAGAGAGAGAGAGAGAGAGCAGAGAGAGAGAGAGAGAGAGAGAGAGAGAGAGAGAGAGAGAGAGAGAGAGAGAGAGAGAGAGAGAGAGAGAGAGAGAGAGAGAGAGAGAGAGAGAGAAGCGAAGGGAAACAATGCCATATTATAGCGACCACTCTCATCGAAGCAGCAAATTACTGCCCAGCTCTCTATTAGACTAGGTAATACGATTAAGAGATTACACGCCGAGCATTATTTTATTGATCGGCGCACAGAGAGCTTTAAGACGGTCCCTTGGCCGCTTGTCCATAAACCAAGGGTACAGGTGTTTCGCTCAGCCGTATGTTCGGTTGAAATGCAATTAAAGTTTTCCAACATCAAAGCCTGCTGCAGCCTTGATTTTTACGCTTTTTAATTAAGATATTACTTGTGACAGTTGCATAAAGTAGTCAATATCATTTAAAATCAAGGCTTGGATAGATTAATTTTGGGATAAAATATTTTGCCACTGTTAATATCTGGAAGAAATTTCAGTATGAACAGCCAATTAGCACTAGGAGCAGATAAACAATGTCGGGTTTAAAAAAAAATTGATTGGACAAATAACACGATCAATAGCAGATAAACTATGACAAAATGAGAACGCGGAAACGTAGCAAGAGAAAAAAGTCAATAAGATTAAAAACTAATTATGCCCCAAGAGAAATTCAATCGATCAACCGAAGGGCCCAAATAAAAAAAAAAAAAAAAATAGAACTGTAAAGAGCTCGAAGCAAAATGTGATGGAACACTCATGTATAGAATGTAACAGATCGAAACAAGATTGATCGGCGAGGTTAAATTACTAAGAAAGATGGGTTACAGGAGACGACGCAGCGGCATGGATTAAAGAGATGCCGTTATTTGATGGCTCTGGTGGAATGGGAGAACTTTAAGTAAGGAAAGAGGCTATGGAGGGGTACGGGGCAGAGATACGATGCACGTGAGACCTGACCCTCCACAATCTCTCGAGACGGACCCTGCCATAAATACGGATTACGTTTCAGCACCAAAATATTGATGACCCGTTACCGTGGGAGATGGCGCTCGGCCAAAATTTATGGGCTAGATTTTTTCTGTCTTTTTTTTTTCCCTCTCTTTTCATCCTCTCATTCCTCTCTGACGAATGATTTTACCGAGAGCTCTTTTTCTCTCCATTTGTGGTCTGTCCCGAGTTTCTCGGGTGCATGCAGCGTTCTGTCGGGGGTGAGCTCGGCTTAGCTTAAGCCTGGCTTTAGCTCAGAGGGGGTGGGTCGAGGTATGGATAAGCTGGCTAGGACATTTTGGAAGTTGGGGCCCCGGTCTCTCCGTTTTGGATGCACGAGAGAGAGGCTAGCAAACTCAGAGAATTAATCAGGGGACCATGATGGGCGGTGAGGGCGAGTCAACTGCTGAGGCCTGGCGTTCTCTGTGCTGCCGCTGCTGCTGGATTAGCTGCCGGTGCGTGTGTGCGCAGGAGCGCGTAGAGCGGCTTACCACACGATTGATTAGAGGCAGGGGATATTGGGCGCAAAAAACCGTGTGATTGTGTGAGTGTTCATCGAAAAGAAGTCTGTGTTAGGGGAGGGGGGCCGGGGGCCAACCGGGGGACTTGTTTTCCTCCATTTCTTCCGTACACATGCACGACACCTTTGTGTTTTTATGACCCTCGCATTAAAAATTTAAATGATGCTATTAAAATCTTTTGCTCACGTCATCTCTTCCACGAGGATCACAGCAGCAACAGCCACCTCCACCACAGCAATGTTTCACCCCACCCCCTCTAGAGTTAAGTCCACCCGAGCTCCTTTAGGCTCTTGGCAACGCGAGGCCGCTGTCGGGGACGAATATATTAGCTAAAGAACTTAACTACACTAGATCTTCTTAGACTAAAGATCTTAGCAAGTTTTAGTCTGCGCAAGCTTCTTATCATGTTGCAGGCCCTGGTATAAAACCCAAAGTCCCTTCCCTGGCCCTCAAAACTCCTGTCTTTATGTTGTCTTTCCGTTCTTCTCGGACATTGCGTTGTCAAAGTGGGATGGACGCTGTTGGCTACATCAATTTTACTGAACTTTCGTGAAAATCTAAACATTTAACGCTGTGCTGGTGCAGATTCCCGCACTCAGCTTTTCGCTGTGGATTATAACAGCGGAGCGTTCTGTGCGGCTACACTATTAGGATCATTGGTTATCTGTGTTAAAGAAGCGTTTGTAGTAGAAAATACATTGCAATCCTCATTCAGGATTATTGTTCGACACTTGGAATACACAAGCTTGACCTAAATGTGAACGAGATGATTAAAAAGTCTGTTCCATGTCATCGAGAGCTAATTTAGAAAATCGACACATAGATTTCTGAAATGACGATTATAATTAAACTATACTATATGCTTTTGTTCGTGTGACAAGTCCAAAATGAGCCAAACTCTTTAATTCTAGTACTTTCGAAACATCTATATCTCTGCAAAACAATAATGAAAAAAAAAAAAAAAAAGGATGCCAAGACTGTACACCATATTGAATCTTTGACAGCATCCGGCGGAAGTACTCCTCATGGATTTTATTAAGCGTAAACATCGTCGGAATATTGATGACACGGTCGATGGCCTGCATATCGATAGTCACAGGCGACCTGATTGGCTCGCCTCGAA
>JAWDGP010005812.1:327500-337500 GCA_033675545.1 Elysia crispata
TAAAAAAAAAAATTAAAAAAAGGGAAGGTACCCTATAATCTTAACATTTTCGGGGATTCGACCTATTCAACTTGTATCCAAACGATCGAATCGATAACTCGCACCACACCCTTAGCATCACACTTTACAAGCTGCACTTTAATATCCAGTGGTAAGACAAATCAATTATTCTTTGGTGACAACTTTTGTCAATCACAATTGTGAGCTGTTTAGTACCTAATATTGACGCTAATATGATTATCATAACAAAATCAAGAGAGAAGTTATTTATATTACTTCGGGTATCAAGTTATATATGCTCTAACACTATTGCCAAAAAAAAAAAAAAAAGAAAAAAAAGCACAAAAAATGATATCTCTTCGCGTTAAAAAAGCACCAATTACTATCATTTACGCCTACAATAAAAAAAAAAATCTCTTAAAATTTGGCGACTTTTAATCTACACAAAGGAAAAAGGAAGTACATTCTAGAGTCAGTTTTGAGTAAAATGCTTGAGACAATAACATTTAAAGAAAGGGCAATGGGTTTAGTGCATGAAAAGATAAAGTATAAATTTAACTTATTTCAATCTCAAATAGAAAAAGGACGATCTAAAACAATTTTATCGTCCTGAATTTTATCTAGTTAAAGGTCTATTACATAACGATACATAATTATGCAAAACAGAAAAAAAGCAATTTATTTGTCCAAATAAAGTAAAACATAGAGACCTGGTGCAACTGAAATAATGAATAGGAACACTAAGAGCGCCGGTATCATCAGCTCCACCGTAGTAACTTTAATTGTCGCTACTACTAACAGGACCAAAAACAAAATTTCTACGACTGCATCTACTAAAGCTATAACTCTTACTTCTGTTTGTATCAGCTAGATTTCTATTACAATGAAAACTTATAATCATGATTATTATTATTATTATTATTATTATTATTATTATTATTATTATTATTATTATTATTATTATTATTATTATTATTATTATCATTATTAATATTATTATTATTAATATTATCATTATCATAATAATATTATTATTATTATTATTATCATTATTATTGTTCTTGTTGTGCTTGTTATTTTCTTCTTATCCTGTTTTTCATCTCCCTGAGATCTCCTACGCTATTCCTCCCATTTATCTTTTTTTTTCTCCTTAGCGTGGACAACATAGCTCGGTTGCCTTAAAGTCAACTGACCTTTACTGCTGGACTTTAGTGATCAACAACACAGTAAAGACGGTTTTAAACATGTTAAAGGAAATTTTTTTTTGGTGAGCTTGATTGTCAAAAACAATACATAAATCGATTTAACAAAGAATTCCGTTTTATCTTCTTGTAAAAATATATATAAAAAAAAATAATGTATCGAAAATCATGAAAGTATGCATAAAAGTTGTCTTATTTTGACGAAAGAGAAAAAAAAAGTATTAGGACCTAGAGCTAAGATGGTTCGAGATTTTATTTTTCCCCAAAACTAAGTAACAATTTAACATTTAATATGCTCCATTAGCGATATTTCACGCTCACTTTACAACTGAATCCTTGAAATGTTACGATAAAAAGGTGGGGCCGGCATAGGTGATCACTAGAGAAAGCAAAATATTTCTCTACTTTTAGCACCCTTCCTTTCAGATTCAGTCTATGATGTTTTTTTTTTTTCTTTTTCTTTTTTTTTTTTTCATTTTTTGTTGTTGTTCTTGTAATATTCAATTTAAAAAGAAAAACAGAAGATGTCATTTGAAAAACAGAATAAATTTATCTGAAAATACATATTGCCTTGATTTTTCTATATATCATCACTTGATGAGATTGTTTTTCTATTCAAGTTTATTTCTCCATTGTTTGTGTGAAAGTCAATTGTCAATAGTGATGCTGTTATACCTCCATATGTGCCATGTTTTCTAAATAATTTGTTTAAATGTGTTTATTTAAAGCTTTAAACATTGGACCATTATATTCATTATAAATCTGTTAAAATATGAACAATGAAATTTGTACATCCAATAATTATAGAGTATTATATACTATTCAAATATCGATGTAAAAAGGCTTTTTTTTTAATTATCACTTCCTCACCTGCATAATTTATTGTAGTTCAGCTGAAAATTCGATCATTTAATTTAATTCTTCTAATCCCAGAGAGGAATTGTTAAATTATTCACCAGTCGATGGTTGTCTAAATAAAAAGGTAGGCCAATGCATATTTTGTAAAGTCTTAACAATGCACTGCCTCTAAATTTGTGCAAAGAAGGTTAATATATATATATATATATATATATATATATATATATATATATATATATATATATATATATATATATATATATATATATACATACATACATACATTACAGACTTATACAAAACAAAAACTGCACTCATTTACCTGAAATATTACAAGTGTTCGAAATACTGATGATAATGGTGATGATGATGATGATGATGATGATGATGATGATGATGATGATGATGATGATGATGATGATGATGATGATGATGATGATGATGATGATAATAATAATAATAATAATAATAATAATAATAATAATAATAATAATAATAATAATAATAATGATGATGATGACCACGACGATGACAGTGACAAAACGATGGTAATAATTATATAACATGATGATGATGATGATGGTGGTGGTCATAGTAATCATGATGACAACTATAATTTCGATGGGTTTACCTGAACTGATGGTGGTTGCAGATCATGGCAGATTGAGGCAGTTGATAGAAAGGACGATTATAACAACTACAACATTGGTACTGTTGGAGTATCAGAATAGTATTTTGAGCTTAGGCCTGATTTAGGCATATGAGAATTCATCTGCAGAACTGCGTAAGGAACACATGCAGTTTTTTCTTTTTCGTTTATTCTACTGAATTCAAATATAATGAGTGTCATAAAATCTCTCACTTTTAGTTCAATTGCGAACGACACATATTATTTGAAGGCCACAAGGAGGAATTCAGTTCATAACATTTTTTTCGAAAAATAATCTCTCAGCCAAAATCATAAAATTTGGTAATTTGCGGAAATTCCTTTGAAAAATAAATTAGCCTGTAAGCGTTTGCCACGTTTCTTTGCATCCTTAGCCAAATGCATACTTATCAAAAATAAATTTTAACAAATGTCCGTACATGATATCTTAACACTATGCTCTTTATCCGTGCAGTATTATCTTAATGAAATCTTAAATAAAGTAGAGTAATATATTTTCATGAAAATTCAACGCTTTTTTTTCACAACCAGGAGTACTTGAGTCATTGGTTGCTATTTTTAACTTGTTCTCGTGACAAGAATAATCTACAGGAAGAAGAAAAATTAAAAACGAAATTCACAGCGATCATTGCCCATTTAATGATTTCAAAGCAATAATACTTTTTCAAACATCAAAGACCTTAAATTTGTCGTAAAACCAGACCAGGTCCGGTCAAATAGGTAACTAAAATATTCAGTATCATTTTCTTCTTATTTCGTTGATAACGAAACATAATTTGAAGATTAAATCTAAATAAAAAAAAAACTAAATTGCAGCTATACCCTAAGCATGGTGAAAAGTATGTGTATTCTAGGGCCACTAAATTAAAAGAAAAATTAAATTAGCCAAGGTGAAACAAAAGTAGTTAGGACCAGATAAATTATAATTATAGTGAGGAGATTAATTTGCTCTAAGAAAAAAGTAGTAGAAGAAGAAAGGTGAAAAGAGAGATGGAGAGGAGAGAGAGAGAGAGAGAGAGAGAGAGAGAGAGAGAGAGAGAGAGAGAGAGAGAGAGAGAGAGTAAAAGGTGGAGAATTGAACAGAAAGAAAATGGAAATTTTTTAGGGAGAGAGAGAGAGAAAGAAGGTGTGTGTGTGTGTGAGTGAGAGAGAGAGAGTAAAAGGTGGAGAATTGAACAGAAAGAAAATGGAAAATTTTGAGGGAGAGAGAGAGAGAGAGAGAGAGAGAGAGAGAGAGAGAGAGAGAGAGAGAGAGAGAGAGAGAGAGAGAGACAGCGACAGAGACAGAGACAGAGACAGACAGACAGAGAGAGAGAAGGTGAGAGAGAAGGAGAGAAAGACAGATAGACAGGCAGACAGACTGAGCAGATAACGTGGGTAGATAGAATTAAAACACAAAATGCTAGAGAAAATGGCTATCAAAACATGAGAAGTTGTTAAGGTGACTGCAAGTTCCGAGGAAATGTTGAGAAAGATTGTTTTTTGATTTGACAATCTCTCCAGTGAGGCAGGGGAAGTAACCCATTATATTATTTATTCGACCGACTGTGGATACATCATAATGAATCCAGCAACTGATGCAATGGGTGCAAATCTGCAATGACATTCTGATTTAAGTAAATTTTTTGGTTGTCAATTTCGTCTTAATATGTTCTTAATTCAGTTGCTAAGAATTCTTTACAAAAACAACTATGAATGAGTTAGACAAACAATTATATTGATAAATTCATCCCCAATGTTTTCTCACGTTTAGATTGGACACGATTGAAAATTATTACAGTTTAGCCAGCACATAAGATAGAGAGCGGTAATTTCATTTGACAGTCACAAATTGTCCAAAATCGCTAGATTAACGACTAAGCCGCAACGTTAATAATTACATGGCGGAGATGATTGGACGAAGTTAATGATATGATTTTTCCGAAATCTGTAAAAGCAATACAATATCAAGCTACCTTAAAAGACATTAAATGATGGAACTAGAAGGTTTGAATTATTCTTTAGGTGTAATACAAGTCTTTAAAGTATAATGCAACATCGACGAGGACTTGACTGCGTCTTATAAAACTTTATTTCTTTGGAGACAGAGACCTCTCTCCCGATCCTCCCGCCTCTCCTCATCGGTGTGTCTGCTTCTCTCTCTCTCTCTCTCTCTCTCTCTCTCTCTCTCTCTCTCTCTCTAACACACACACACACATTTTCTCTCCATTCCTTCCCCTATTCCATCTTTTACTTCCCTCTTTTGCATGTAATCTTTATTTTTTCAAACACCTCTCATTCTTTCTTTCTTTCTGTCTCTGTCTGTCTGTCTGTCTGTCTGTCTGTCTGTCTGTCTCTCTCTCTCTCTCTCTCTCTCTCTCTCTCTCTCTCTCTCTCTCTCTCTCTCTCTCTCTCTCTCTCTCTCTCTCTCTCCCCCTCACACCTATCCCAACTTCTCGACGTGTTTTACATTTAGTTCATTTTGTTTTCTACATTGTACTTTTAATTTATACTATTCCCTCAACCTTGCGTCCCGCGTCAGCCAGCGCAAATTTCTGACTAATGTTTGGAAGAATTCTACTCGACCTCAAAACGATAATTAATATTTAGTAGCTATTATTGTCCGCCTTTAGCACCAGACTAGAGGTTACTTTTGGAGGCTTATGTAACAATTCTGCTGTATCGAATGTCCTGCGGGCCACACTTCGCTGAGTGCCTATTGCCCTCTTTACCGTAGGAGAGAACCTTAGGGGACGCAACCGCCTTTGTTTCTCATACTAACTGGAGTGGAGAGATTAGAGAACTCTACGACGTAAAGTAATCTTCTTAACGGTTGGAAATTCCCTTACACCTCTCTCTCTCTCTCTCTCTCTCTCTCTCTCTCTCTCTCTCTCTCTCTCTCTCTCTCTCTCTCTCTCTCTCTTTCTCTCTCTCTCTCTTTCTCCCTCTTTCCCTCTCATCTTCTCTTATCTCTCTCTCTCACCTCCTCTTTCTCTCGCTGTCTTTTCTTCATCCCTTACCCATCCCTCCTATATCTGCCTCTCTTTTTTTTGTTTCCTCACTCGGAAAATGTTACAAATGAACTAGTCAACTGTTGCCCTTCCATCTTTGATATACTTTACCTTTTCATGGTCATCCTGAACATTTACACTTCACGAAAAATGGCTCAGTTTTTATTTCTAATAAGATCCGCAAAACAATGAAGGCCTTCGAAAATTTGCTTCCAGCAAAAGTGGTCCAAACAGATGAAAATCTAATGAGGCTCAGAGTCGGGCCATTAGAAGTAACTCACTACCTATAGGTTTGGAGCCAGTCTTTGTTGATGTTTACGGCATGGGGCATAGCATTGTCATGTTGACAAAAAGATATCCCTGCTCAACGCATTGAGCTTTGGCTATGAAAGTTGGCAAGGGCCATCGGCTTGAGCACTACCATGAGTGGTTTTTATGGGTTTTTCTTTTTTGTTTTCTCTTTGTTTGTTTGTTTGTTTGTTTTTTTGTTATTATTTATGAACCAAACGATTACCGTTGCTGACTTCTGGATTTATATGGAAAGCCAGATTCAAAGATGGATTCGATGATTTAGAATCTTCACCGCCAGCAAAAAACTAAGCTGCGATCCTCTACGAGAAAATTCATTGTGGTCATTGTATTCGTGAACCCAAGAGGTTTTGCTGGTTGACTTTTCGCAGCCTTATTAAAGCGGTGACCAAACTAAGGGAGGCTGTCACTTAAAAGAGGCCTAGAGCTGATAAATTTTATAAGATTTAATCAAATCGATGAAAAGTCCAGGCGTTATTTTTCTCGGGAGAGTATTTTGAACTTCATATTTAAAAAAAAACGAGTTAATCAATATGGAGACTCCATTGAAATGTGAAGATTAATGAAAAAATTTAATCACGTCCCTCAACTACATTGATGGACGTAACTTATTTTTTGAGGTGCAGCCCACGTGTATCTAAATGCCTTTGAGGTTTGCAGTTGCCAAATACAATTCTTTATTTAGTTTGGTTACTAAACAGAAGAGTAGTCGATTTAAACCGTCATAAAAAACTTATTTCCATAAATGCTGGCAGAGAAGAGGAGAGCAGAGGATGAGCGAGCAGAGAGGCAATAGGGATGAGGTTGAGAGAAAGAGATAAATGTTTCAGAGAGAGAGGGAGAGAGAGAAAGACAGACAGACAGACAGAGATAAAGAAAGTAGGAGGCCATATTACACCACATAGTACTTTCGGTTTGTTATAGTGAATGGAAACGTAAAATATCGAGCTTGGTATAAAAAAAATTATAACTAAAAAAAAAGCTGCGACAACCTTTTATTTTTTTTTTTCAAGCTGCCTATATAAGAGATTTTTTTGTTTTTGTTATCCAGTGCTATCATTCGAGTTGCGGGGATGCAGGAGAGAGAACCGCAGGTGCCAAAACTAACGTCACGCTCATACCAATCCAACGGTTCCAAACGGTTACACGTTCTCTTTATCCTTTTCAAGTGTTGACCACCCAGTCTAATAGAAACAGTTCGCCCTCGATCTGACCTCCGCCCTTTTGTCAATTTCGAGACTCCAGCATTGGAGCAGTTATAAATCATTGGAGTAGAAATCAAGTAAATTTCACCCTTTCTACATGACTTTCTCTCTTTTTTTTTTTTTTTTTTTTTTTTTGGGGGGGGGGGGGGTTAAAATCACGCTCAGTCGAAAAGAAAAAAAAAAAGAAAGAAATTATATACCAGATTGATAAAAACAACCCAGGCCTCAATAAGTCTGCCGCAAATAATTGGCGGATGATCACAGGTCATTTTTGTGGAGCCCTCTAGTCCGGGGAGCTGTGAAGTACTACACTGTCGCGCAGCTTGTTCGTCAGATAATTAGCCAATCTTTACACAGTGGGGCGAGCAATAACGAGCTGATAGAGGAATATCAACACACTGCACGCACGGCTGTTTGAGGAGGCCGCTTTCTCATAGCAAGGAGTAAAAAGTGCAAATATTAGCCGCAAGGAGACCTACTTTCATCATTACGATTTCTCTCTCTCTCTCCACTAAGATTTTTTTTGGAGCAGAGCACTTGAGCTCCACATCGAAGACAGGTGCTCACAGTCTCGCAAAAGATTGATATTTGGTTTTAAGCTCCGCTCGGGCTTTCAACAAAAGGAAGCCTTGGAAGGCAACGATCTTGAGCGTTTTCCGCATTACATCTGTAAGGTCTTCGAAGGAATTGGTGATACGATACATGCACAGGGGCGAGTGAGATTTCAAAGCTCGGAGCTTTGATTTCATTTCAAGGCTCCACCAATCTACCCACCTAAGGCATTCTCCTCGACAACATCTCCAACAAAAAAAGTTTTATGAGTTGATCTATTAAGATCACTATAGGATCAAACTACGGCTTCTCATAAGATTTTGATTAAAAAAATATTTCGATATCGTGTCACGTTTGAAAAATTTAGTCAGTTTTCTTTCTGCTATCTCTTTTACAGTTGTACCGATTTTGATAGAGCTAAAGGTAGGACTTGACTTTTCACATGACTGAGCCACTTTTCTTTATAAGAAACGTGCCATTTCTTTTTATGCTTTAAGGATAGACATATGGAATTATCTTATTAGTATGAAATGAGTTTTCCAATCGACTGAAAAGAGACCTGTCCTTTCCATTTTACACGAGTGCATATCTGCTGTTTCGTTGGTCATTTGGTTATTGGAATGAATCCACTATTTTTTTTTCTTTCTGAATTGAATTACTGCAGAGTCGAATGAGCGTAAGATGCGGTTTAGAATAATCTATAGCATCTCAAAATAATAATCAGAACTGAATAAAAATATTTATTTGTTAGTTAACGTCCCACACAATGGCTTTAACTAATTATTATGTAACGCTTCGGACTTGATAATTACTTCATCTTAAATCAACAACACCTGTCTAACGAGTTCAATTGCTATGCAGCCAATGCGTCAAACCCAGCCGCTCGTTATAAATAATTATACGCAAAATACTGTTCTGACAACTAGACGTGTTTTGCTCTTGGTTACCATGGTATTCGCATGACTTAGTCCAAAACCTGAAATTTTCGGGAAAAATAGGAAATAAATTTTTGTTGGTTGCTTTTGTTTCATAATTTAACTCGTTGTCTGTGATGCCTCTTGACTTTTATTCGGATGTATAACAGTATGGACCATTCACTTGTAGAGCACCATGAGAGAGGCCTAATAAGGTAGTGCTACTAAGATTGAAGTTAAAGGGCCTGAAAACATGCATCTTAGAGCATTACAAAGTTTGCTCGTTCAATAAATATTCACAATTCAGAGGTAAATAACGAAATAATTTTTATCCCCACGAGTCATTAACAACTTTGACTTTCCTTTTAAATAAGAATATGTTCATCATTGATATAAAACACAATAAACTAGCAGCTCATATATAAAACACTTGGGTAAGTGAAACAAATTAGAATTTAACGATGGGCGGGCAAGAATTAAGGAAAAAGAGAAACCTTGTTCTTATTTCACGGTTTTTACTAGTCTTCATTAATTCACGAATGTAATACAGGGGGGAAAAAGAAAAGAAAAAAAAATGAGCGATGATCAGTCATTCCAAAAATGTTCATTGCCGAAGATAATGATGCGCTGTAAGCCCTTAGATTCAGTTTATGGATGGGCTTCGTCAGTAAATCTAATTAATTAAAAACACTATAAATGCGACAAATTATGAAAAAGCTACTATAATGACTACGGAAACGCAAAATTTTGATGCGCAGAGATGGACTTGGAGGCTACTTAGATTTAAATGTTTGCTTGTGCGTTTGATGTCAACGTAGGTCGTGTACCTGGCGCATGAGCCAGGATTTCAATTTGATTCATAAATGAGGAATAATCATCTAGCACTGGAGTGCCTTGGGTGGTCTGTTTAAAAAATAGAAGATACTGCCAGATTGCATGTACACCGTTGACAGGTTCGGTTTTTTTTTATAAACAAAACCGCACAAACCGCAATGTAATCCCTCTATTCGCTATGCTGGAAGCCACATTTTGTTTCTTCACAAGGCGTTGAATCCCCCGCATTAAGGAGCCCGCTCCATCAAATTAGGCATTCATGTGCGCCTGAATCCAGGCGGCTATCAACCGTTCGTCAATCCGTTCATCTTGATTAGCTCCTGGACACAAAATTAATTTGATTAACTATGATCGTTCAAATTAGTATGAAAAGATTAAGGCACCGAGTTAAAGTAGCGCACGGCACATAAACGGCATAATTTTTTTTTCCGGCTTATCTCTACTGATCGGAATCGATCGATTAGTACGG
>JAWDGP010005812.1:342500-377500 GCA_033675545.1 Elysia crispata
GTCCCCCGTGACATACTAAGCATTAGATTAATTTCAAATATTTTCTAATCAATATAAATGATATCATTGATGAATTTGCCTTGTTACAAACAACAGAAATAGGATACACGCAAAGTCTTCATTTGACGGGAACAGGGCAAGTGCTGAAAACAAGTCAAACGCACACAGAGGCAAAAGATTTTTGAGCCATGTTCTCCCTCATCTTTTTTTTTCTGCCCCGGACCCTCACAATGTTTTTCTCCCATCGATTCCAAGAAAACTAGAGTGGTATTCTGGAGCGTTTCCAATCTGGCAAAGCCCCATGGTCAACACAACGATCTCTGTTGTGGGGACAACATCCTGATAGATCCCCCTCTATGTCGAGCGAGACATCAACGGCAGTCTGAGGGGGGAACTCTCGCAGGGAGACACGGCAAAGCTGCAGCGTGCGGACTGAGCGCTAAATGGCCGTCTTGATTGCGGACAAACCCTCGGCTCCTTGAGATTGTTTGCTAATTACTTTGGACCACAAAAGGCATGTTTCCACAGCTCATTCGGGCGATTTCCTTGAGAGAGAGAGAGAGAGAGAGAGAGAGAGAGAGAGAGAGATTGAGAGAGAGAGACAGAATGAGAGAGAGAGGAGATGGAAGGGGAAGACAACACAGAGATAGAGCCAGACACAGAGACAGATCATTGACAAAGAGACGGAGAAAAAGCAAAATGATGCATGCTCTAGGCGTTGAATCATTAAAAAAGAAAGAGTCAAGCCTAAAGAATACTAATTAAAGACTGCGGCTGTTTTCCAGTAGAAATGTTTTATTGCCAGGTTTAAATATTGAATCACTAGTTCTGTTGTTTAGCAGGATGGAGCAAAATGTATTGGAAGTTTATGCTAGTGCATAGGTTTGACATATCAGATAAGCAATAATCTTACCAAGAGTAAAATAAAGAGAAGATAAGAAGAGAATCGCTGTGAAATGAGGACGCCGAACTTTAATATTTGAAAGGATTCTTTCGTCGCGGACCTGTTTTACCATAACTCCTGGCTCAACCTGTCAAAAGCTTTACGGACAATAAATATGAGTGTTTGTCCACTAGAGATATTTACAAAAAAAAAAAAAACAGCTTAATTTTATGCTCTTTTGAAAATAAAACATAATTCAGTTTATGGGACACGCATTGAGAAAATCTACATATTGCGAGAAAATTAAATAGATCTACAGTTACAATGGACGAAGTACATTAGAAAAACTTGCTGCCGCGTTTTTCCAGATGATTTAATTAGAACGTTTAAACCTCAATTGAAAGAGAAAGATAAGACATTCTTAAGGGTATGTCTGGCATTAACGAGAACAAAGCGTTTTACAAATTCCACAGCAACTCAAAAAATCACAGTTAGATATACAAATATTTAGAACAATAACAAATATGATAGCAGTACAAAAATCAACGATGGGCTTTGACCACAGCACTATGGTCTATCGAAAATTATTCAAGGCGCAATCTATGAAAAAGAAAATTTAGTACGGTCTCAGGGAGGGGAGGGGTGGGGGGACAAATAAAATGATAAATGTCTAAATGTGCATTTTAGAAGATAAGTCTTTTTATGAAGAGAATTGTGAGTACATGGTTTATTCCACCTTACAACAAACAGAAAGGAAAGAGACTTTAGTGCACGTACTTATACTTGCCAGTTTTCACTACTAACTATTTGGCAAAACCTTTAGACACTTAAAAAAAAAAAAAAAAAAAAAAAAAAGAAATAGGAATTGACTGACTGATTCTTTTTAAACAGTGCAAGTGATATTCCTACAAGATTGGCAAACAAGCGCTGAAAAACTAAAGAAAAAAACCGTGGTCATAAGCATGGGCCCGTCGCACAGGCACCCATAGCGACATTTGTCTTTTAAATTTTTGTACATCAATTCTTAATCAATGATAAAAAAAAAAAAAAGAGTTGACTTCTACCCTTGTCATTCAAGTTACACACAGAGATATATTACTCTGAAATAACCAATCGATAACAACTCTAGAAGTCATTAAGAAGAAAAAGATTTGCATCAAAAGAACTAGGTATTCAGTTATCATGTAACTTTCACAAACTCCTTCACAAACACGCTTGAACTGGATGAGTTTGAGAGTCTCTTCAGCAGAGTGTAAATTAGTTCTTGGGTTTCAGGCCACCCTTACATGAGAAACTGCGTCAAGCTTGGGACTGGGTAGTGTCAGGCACACTGGCTATTGAACTGGCCTGAGGTGATGTATAATCTCCTTAACACTTGGAGACTGGTGCCAGTTCTGTAGCTGACATTTGATGACATGCTGCATCATTTTTATCAATTTCTTTTTTCAGTATTGTTTGTTTGATTTGTTTTTTTGTGGGTTTTTTTTTTTTTTTTAGCTCAATGGCATACTTTTTCATCTTGCATCAAGCTAAATCATCCTACTGAATATTTTTTTTTTCTTATCTTTGAGGATTAATAAAATGGTACAGCTAGATGTAGTTCTTTTCATCTTCTCACGTACAACTTTACGTTGTCTTAGAATCAGCCATATGCTAAAACGTGATACATAAATTGTAGATATTTATTGGGGAGGGGTTCTTTCACATTAAATTTCTATAAGCATTGATGAGATTATCTTTAGTACATTGCAACAAGAGCTAAAATAAAGGAAATATGTTTCTATGACAAGACACAGAAAAATGCAAACTGCGATAAATTGATTATTGAATAAAATTGAATCGTCAAAGAGTATGAAATATGATCTAAACAGTTATTAGGGGAAAAACAGTAATGCTAATAAAAATTACTCTGATCAGAAGATAAATATATGTGACTACAACCAGCCTCTAAATAGTCTAGAATCAGCTTTACAACTTCAAACGATCTAGTAACAAAAAACTACATAAAAGGCTATAGTAGTTATTGGATAATCTCCCTGATGGCAATATAGCAAGGGAGATTTTTGGATGAAAAAAAATAATCCCAAGATTCCTTTAACTTGATAATGTTAGTTGGGGTAGATAAGTTTAGAAAATCTGTGACACTAAGGCTAGAGCACATGTAAAACCAAAATATTTTCATCACTGTCCAAAAGTATGGAGAATGTGCATTGTCTGCTAGTTTAATATTGTACGTATCAATAAGAAATTTAAACGTTCTTAGGAATTCTTGTGGGGAGGGCGGTGAATTGAACTTCCTTGACAGCTAGCCATGTTTCCATGAAGAGATTATGAAAAATCAAAATAATTGTCATCTATAAAGTTGAAGAAGACATTGCTTGTTTTGAAACCTTTAAAGTCAAAAAAAATTGTGAAAAACAAAATGAAGCTTTGTTGAAATGCAACAACGAAAAAAAGCAGCGGATTACACACACTCATTTTTTAGTTCAACAGAAAAGGAATCTATGATATGGGAAAGAGACATTTAGGTAACTTACAGAATGTTGAGTTGCATCTGTCTGCGGATGAGTGCATTCTTCTTGTTAACAAGTTGGAACCATTCTTGCATAAGGCGTTCCTCCAGAGCCTTGTTTTTACCTGATGAAAAAAGAAAGGCATTAATTTGGGTTGGGTTTTTTTTCACTTTCTTTTGATACCTATAATTACTTGTTCTCACTGACATATGATGCGAGATTAAATTTCAATTCACTCTCAATAAACTCTCACAAAAACCAAAGTTTGTTCCTGAAAAAAAAAAGCTAACATTTTCTCACTTTGGTTTTAAAAGAATAAGTTTTTTGTCATTTTAACATTCACAATAACCTGCAATTGTGCTTTTCAGCATACCTTCTCTTATCTACATTTTAAAAAATCTCAAGAGCGGCTTAAGATCTAACGATTAAAACCAGAGTCCTATTACCTTGCTTTTCTTCATCTCGTTTTAAGCAAAGAGGCCTCACTATATAAATATGTAACTGTCTTAACACTACCATTTCAAGCATTTCCAACATCATTGAAAACAACCTGGCTGCACAACCACTTAATAGCAGAAATAACACAACTTCAATGCATGTTTGCAGCACAATTTTCAGAAAAGACAATTTGCTAAGCATCACATCAAAAGACTTTGTAGAGTATTGGAAAACACTTTCTATATTTATATCATGCCTATGCCATAGGCTCCATGCCATAAATTCTTTGTGAAAGTTAAAAGTCAATTAAATTGCAACAATGTATTTCAGTGCAAGTTCAATCACATGTGAATAGAAAGTTAAATTTGCTTCTGAAAAATACTTTGCCTAACACAAACACAAAAGACTCTATTTCACTCAAGCTAATATATCTTCAAAGCACCTTTACCATTACTACTAAAACCTAAAACAGCAACACTACAATTTCTCTTAACTTAAGCTCCATAAAAGTTTCCATTAGAACACCATCAATCTTTTCTTACTTTTCTTCATGACAGCCCTGAGCCTCTCTTCCAGATTCGAGGCCTCATTATCAATCTGGAGCTGCTCATGTTCGAGGGAATCAAGCTCACTCTTTACATACTGGTTCGTGTCCTGGAGATTCTGTGCAGAGAATGGGTTAAAAAAAAAAGATGGATAAAGTCATAGTCAAAGTTATGTGATTTTAGGACTTAATACGTTTAATCTTCAAACTGAAGTAAAAAGCAACTGCTCAAAAACTTAAGACGAAACATTAAATTTGTTTGGAAGGTGACATTGACACTGATGACAGCAGCAATATATATTAATGAGAATTTATCATGCATCTTGATCAAATCAATGCTTCTTTTTTTTAAAATGAATGAATTCAAGAAAAATGGGGGTGAGAAACGGATGTGGTTTAAAAAAAAGCGGTTGCAAACTACAAACAAGCCTTAAAAAGTAAATATCCAATCTATTGTTTTTCATACATCCTGTGAAAATGTTCAAATAAACAAAGAATACATCATACAGAACAAAATAATTTTAATTATACAAAATATTTCTTTTAAGGGTCTTGGAAAAAATGATTTTTTTTTTCCTATGCTTGGATTTCTATTAGTATCCTCAATTATATAGCTTCCTTATAATACTACTTTACAAGAGGCAATAAAAATGTGACCTTTTAAACCTTTTCACACCGTATTTTATTTGGAGCAAGTCCATGGCACTTGCGTCAATATAAGTGTAATAATTGGTTTAACCCATACATGTCACAACTATATGAATATTCGTTGTTCTAATCTGAATAAAA
Organism: Elysia crispata; assembly: GCA_033675545.1. Classification (NCBI taxonomy): domain Eukaryota; kingdom Metazoa; phylum Mollusca; class Gastropoda; family Plakobranchidae; genus Elysia; species Elysia crispata. Next base: position 347,668 of record JAWDGP010005812.1, read on the forward strand.
GTTAAAATAAAAGTATTAAATATTCGACTTTGACACCATGAAATTTTTTTTTTTAAATATAACAAAGTTCTCATGATGCAAAACGGGAAAATTAATTCACCAGCTGAGATATGTAAGAAGCTTTGACTTTACATGCTGCAAGGACAAGTGTAGGAAAGGCGGGTAGAAAACTTTACTCATATTGAAGAAAAAACACATTCTTATACTGTGCCAATTTTTTCAAAACGCAAATAAAATGAAGAAAAATAAACCAAGCCTGAAAAGCAAACAGAACGCAATATTCATAAATCTGTGCATTCATTTATATGAGCAAGAATCATAAGAAACTAAAGCTAGGAGGATCCATAATGTAGAAGCTTTCAAAAAACAAATAAAAGCTTAACTTAAATGCGTTTTGTAAGGATTTGTTTGAAAACATCAATATTGCTTTGGAAAGCAAAATTAGAATTAATATCAAAGAAGCACACATGCTGATAATTTACAAACAAAAAAAAATTTTTTTTTAATCGAAGATTAACTTTCATACAGAGAGAAATATGCTTTGATCTGCAACTATTACAGGTAGAAGAGTTCAGGGAGAAAAAAGGCTGAAGCGGTAGCCACTTTCAGCGACACTTGTTAATACTAGTATAGTAACACAAACATTGATTCTCTCAGTACCGGTATCTCAGGATTGGTAGAGTATTGAAAATTAAGTGGGAAAATGTATCATTAATGCAAATTGGTGGGATGCACAGATGATGCCGTGAAATTGAATTTGAAGCACAACCTTTTCAGAAAATTTATATGAGACTTTTGCCTTTTTTTTCTCCCCATACTTTTCGTTATTATGATATATTTATAGACACTATAACCATTTTCTATTCTCTTATATAATAAATGAAAATGGTACATTTGAGAAAAAAAAGGTAAAAGTATGGCTGCAGATTTCCAAATGGAAACAGGGCTGTATAGAACATTTTTTTAAGAAAAGTAAAACAGTCCAAGGGAGACAAACTGGAAAATCTCTTCTAATAAGAATTATCTTGTAAATAAAGAAAGTGTTATCTTTCATTACTTCAACAAGACGCTAAATATTTGGAATTAACACATGTAATATGTATATTAATACTCATGGTAAACGTGTGTTTCCTTTAACCATATAATGCAATGAGTCCAATTTTTTATCAAATAAAATCTAGTTGACTTACTTTGTTTCATTTGCAATATAAGTGTTTTGAGTGATCTTGTTTTCACTCTCTTCATTATGCGAACGCAAGTTAAGTAGATTCTATTCAAATATTTATTTACAAGCTCTTTGTGCTTCAAAAGTCGAGCGTCCTTACAATTCTATACTGAACTAGATCAGATTTATATATGTTAATCATTCCAGCACCAAGTATACTGAAAATTTATCTTAACAGGAACGGACTGCATACTTAAATATGAATGATCGTTCAGTTTTTAAAAGAAAAAAGGTATGCAATCAGACAAATAAATATTGAACAGATGCTGAATGAAGAGTTTGTTGATAGCGGGATATATTTTTATTTTTTTTTACGTTTAGTTCCTGTTTTCTCCACTCTAAATAAAAGCGCTTATATTTTTAATGTTTGTTCAAAATTAAAATGAAAGATTCAGAGAAAAACAAAACAATTACTTAATCCGAAACAAGAAATAGTCGTTATATAAATGTGAACTGCCGAAATAAAAGTGACTATAAAAAAGATGAAGATACGGAACCTATATAACAAGCCCATTAAGCAGAAAGCTATTAATATCTGGTCTATGATATCAATCCCAAAGTGTTCATAAAAATGACAAAGATAAGCACAGTTTCCTTCACTTATCCAGAAACCTGAGCGCACAGGCTTACAAAATATATAAAGGTGTATAAAAAGCATGGAGGAAGAAAATTCAATGGAAGGATGCAGACAAGAGGAAAGAGGATTATGAGGAGGACAAGTTGGAAAAATGTAATGATTAAATCCTTCATTTCCCATAGAGAGCTCGATGAGAAATGTCGAAAAGCCAGATTCACTTGTATTACTCACAAAAATTGCTGTCCTAAGTTTTATCAATAATACCCTAGTTCAAAATACCTAAGTGTAATTTTTACTCCATAGAAATCTGATTTAAGCCACATCTATATGTACTACAACAAATATATAAATTAAAAAAAGATCTGACCCATGTTCCATGTTTTTAAAAAGCCTTGCTCTTGAAAAAGACTGTGTTACAAATTTAAATGCAATGTGTCCTTGTGAGACAAAGCGATCAAACAAAAAGGACATGTTTTCATGACTATTTGCACGTGTATAACACAGAAAATTGGCTATAAATTCGAAAAGATATCAAAATTAAAAATAACTTTCTTACATTGTTGTAAATTTAGTGGTAGTTGCAGGTGGTTTTTTTACCATAAAAATACACTTCGATTGAAAAAAAAAAAAAAGAAAATTAATTTCTAATATTACAACAAAAGCAGAGAGGAAATTAAAATTTCATGAAGAAGATACAATAAATAAAAGGAGAAAATATACTGCAAGACTAGCTGTGCTTTTTGATCTACAGTTTTGAGACTATAAACTTTAGACTTATTGCTTTTCAGTCAATCTGTTATTAAACTTGCTTCTTTTCTTTACATTATTTCGACATAATGTTAACAATATAATTTTAAAATAAGCATTGGTTTACACGTTCGGAAGGTTAACTGCCTTTGTAAATTCTTGAGATTGAATTGAAGGCTGCAGGTATGATATATCGATCCTCAGGTGACACCACTTGGAATTCTTGACCTTTACAAGATCTCATATTATAAATAAAGTTTTTGAAAGGAAGAAATGAAAGTGGCTGGAGACAATAAGAAATATGTAGACATAGGATATGAGGTCTTTCATGGGGAGACTGCAGCCTCAAAACAAAACAAAAAAAACCATTGTGCTAGCACGTATAAACCAAGATTCAAACTGTACGTGCAAATAAACTAATTACATAATTAACAAGGCATAAAACAATCTTTAAAAATGACCACTTCATACAATTTGACATTTAAAAAAGACTTTATACAGTTGTAAACTTTGTACTAAGTCCAAGATGCTTTCTATAGTCATGAGTCAAAGCCTTCAGTTGAGGTTAAGCTTGTCTCAATAATGGTAAACCAAACAGCACATCACTATTCAGCCAGAGCAGTCATGGATATATGAGCATATGACTGATAGCTAAAGAACTGAAATAGCGTGCAATGGAAGTGAATGTTGGGTAGGACAAAACGAGAATGGAAAATCAATCACAACAGATGAACACTTTACCAGCTCTATCTGCCTCATCTGTAAAATATGATTGTGTGTGTGTGTGTGTGGAAGGGGTAAGCAAAAGAAAAAAAATGAAATCATTTCTGAAGGGAATAATGTTGAAAATAAACTGATAAAAATATGTGCAGCTTTAAAATGAAAAAGAAAAAAAAAAATTCTTCAAGTTGCACTTTTCATGAGAAATGTAATAACTCAGCCCGATTTCAAATGCCATAGTGTTAGACAGTGGAAATGCCTTAAGTTTTTTTCCTTTCTGAAACTAGCAAAAGGGGCCATAGGGAATGGGGAATTTTAACTTATAATAATTATTTTTCAATATTTTCCTCAGATTACATTAAATCAAATGGTTAAACCACAGTCAGTAAGAAAAAGTAATGATGAAATCTTGGTTGTCTTCACAACTTTTACTTCTAAGCCTAACTTTTCATAAATTTCAACAAGAATGCGCTGGGAAAAGTAAAAAAAAAATTCCTGGAATAGAATTAAAAATAAAAAATTTCATGATCTGCAGAAGTGTTCGCTACACAAAGTCATGCAAACCTGTAAAAAAAAGTTCCTGATTAGCTTTGCAACTTGAATTCTAATGAAGCAGCAAAAATAACGGCTTTGGAAAACTACAAGTCAATACCTTAACTCTATTAAATCTGTGTATATTCCACTGATATGAATAAGCATTGAATTTCACAGTTTTTCCTTCTGATCTCATATACATCTCATACAAAATTATTTTGCAATTATGGGGAAAAGATACTAACAAACTAAAAAGGCTCTAGCAAGAAAATGTACACAATTTTTTCTATAAATAAGAAAGTAACAAATCATAAAAAGCTTTTTGATGAAGAAAAAATTTCACTTATATATTAAGATCTAATTTTTCTCTTTCCTTAGGAAAAAAATATATGTTTTATTTTGAAATTCTCTTCTTTTTCAAAAGAAAACTGTGAATTGCATCATTTATTTTTGTCACACAATACGTCATAAGATTATGATCTTTAACTTCTTAATACGTTTAAAGATGTAATACATCTAAGCCTTGCATTGGAAAAGCACATTAAAACATATTAAGCTCATAAGCCCAAAAAAAATCGGGTGCTCAGTGCAAGATACATAAAGTAAAACACCAATGAAAAGGACACCTCATAAGCTCTACTAGGTAAAACATGAAACAAAGATCTTTGCTTTGGATGGAAGTTTTTTGGCTCTTTTTTTTTTGTTTCTCTAACCCACTAAGATGAAACAGACATTTAAAGAAAGTCTCCCTCAATTCTGATCTTTCTTGCATAAATCTAAGCTGTTTTATACAGAGGATGAACCATTTTTAGGGTTTGCGTTTTCTATTTTACGGTAGATATCTACTCAAATCTGATTTAAAAACTTATCATTTCTTTAATTTTGCATGACTAGCATTATCTCTTTTGATCTTAAAAGTGCTTATAATTTGCATTGATTTTCTTCGACTTCCCTTTTCATTTTTATTTAACATCAAATCAGGTCATTTTTTTAGTTCTTATAAATACATAAATTTAACTACATATTTTTATTGTTACAGGTAGTAAAGATACTAAAATATTTTTCCATTTTCGTTCACATTTGATTAATTTTGACATTTAATAGAAGAACAGTCAATTTATACGTGCCCCAATAAAAAAAATCTTTGAAATCATCGTCGTTTTCTTAAAAATCATGTAGCACTGTCTTTCTTCTTAACATTGATAAACCAATATCTTAATTTTTTTTACCTTTTATGGGGAGAAGGATTTGATTGTGAAGTTCTGGAAGTGTCCATTTAGAGTATATCATCACACAATCAATTTGTTTGGTTCGTCTTTGTTTCTTATCCTTTTTTTTTTTCAATTTAAGGCTGGCAACAGCATTGTTGAAAGTTTTGTTTTATCTCCACTTTTAAGTATGCATTCCAGGTGATTTTTTTTTTTTTTTTTGAAATGTCATATGCTTAATCAATACCTTTAATAATTGCATCCTTCTCTTCTCCTCTCTTTGAACTTTCTCTCTCATTTGAACCAGATTAGAAAGCATATTTTAAAATTGAATTTCTCTACATATCCCAAGCAAAAAATTCACCCTTTTCTACATAAATTCTTGACACTACTTGCTTGAATGAATGGGTCACTACACCACACCTTATATTTGAATATTGCAGCTTTTGACTTACTTCATCTGGCAACAGATTCAGCTCCACCTCCAATTCTTCATCATTCTCTTCCCCATCACTACCAAGGCTCTGACCTGCCAAAAACACAGAGGGAAAGAGGGCTGAATGAGCAGATCATTTAACATTTTAGCAATTGAATAAACGAGGAAAGCAAATCTTAACTTTTCTTACATCTGGAAAATCAAATATCTCCTAACCAGTCCAAACCAGTCAAATGTCAACATTTCCTCCACAACTTCTCCTGTTTTACCACTGAGAAGCACATACATTGGGTTAAATATTCAGACCTTGGAATGTGAAAATAATAACATTCAACTCACTTTTAAAGCATGCAAGACAAATCCTTTTCATCTACTTCTCCATTAATACTTAAACCTATAATTCAAGCCAATAATGATATGATTACAAATCTGCTCCACCAGACATGAGGGTGATAAATAAGATACACAAGAAACACAAAAACAATCTTGCAAAATAAAGGTGGAAGTAATAAAAAAAGGAATATAATCAGTTAAAATGTACCTACAAAAGAGTAAATAGTTTGTATAATGTCTATAGTTTTATTTTTCTTTAATTATGAAATGTAGATTGCCCTCTTCGACAAAAAAAAAAAAAAAAACCATAGCTCCGGTAACAGGTTTATACATATCAAATTATAAAAAAAAATGACTCAATGTTTTTAAACATAATTATAAAAAAATATTACTTTTGAGTTACCCAATTTGTTTTTATTTCAAGCTTTATTATGTGAACAGCACCATATATGGTTTATAGTACCAGGAAATACATACCAAATGATCAGAAATTCGGCTCAATGTTTTGAAACATACAAGAAATTATTTCCTTAAGCATAAGATCTTTTTGAACTGACAAATTTGATTGATCAGAACTTGTGATATGTGGACATCACTGCACATGTTTTCCATATGATTTTTTTCAAAGGAATGAAAGTAAAGGTTTTTAGACCTCATTTCAACTGCAACCAAAACAATAAAATACATAAAAGAAGTCGACCCACCTTCTTCCACATCCCCCTTGTCACTTTCTCTACTCCCTAGCTTAGGTAAGGAGGACAATTTAGGAGTGACCAATGACAATTTTTTAAGCTGCGGTTGTTCCCCTTGCCTTCCAGAATTTTGCAGAGCTGCAGTTATGTATGGAAAGAGAATTTCATGCCAAATAAGATTTGAATTTTTAAAAAGTATGGCAAGTGTGCAGTAAAAAGCAAACTGAGTAGATGATATATTGACATATGAGAATTTTAATTAAGGCAAAGAATATGTATAAATTAGCTTAAAAACTTTTAAATAAGAGCCCAAAATATAAAAATTAAGAACCATGGGGCTTCCTTAATGTGAAAATATGTTTGTCTATTTCATATACTGGTATTAACTTGAAATATAAGAAAAAAAAAATTGAAATAATTTAGAGAATAAAATGTTGGCCATGCAAAAAAAAAAAAAGGCGAAAAGGCCATTTACTGCTCTTAAGCGATTGCAAATTGAAAAAAAAAAAGTAAAGACCAGGAATAGAATGAAATGGAACCAATGATAATGCAAGTGAAAAATAATGCAAGATAAATATCTCCAGTTTCTTTCATTGTCTTGTGTAGCCTTAAAACTGAGAACAATGTACTTTCATCCCTTTGATTAACTGAGTTCTCGACGTTAACCTTACATTTACAGATGATAAAATGATATGAACAAGATCCTTTTCAGACCTTATTTTCCAAAAATGAAATCAACATTTTTTTGTACCAAAGCAGCGACACAAAATGGAGGGGGTAAAAAAGATTCATTCATGACAGTGACTTGAACAAAAATCGAAAGATGACATTGATATTTATAATAAGAGGCACAATAAGGCAAGTAATTTTTCTGCAAAAGTTGTAAATTTTTTTAACAATTAAAACCTGATGCGTTTTATCCTCATTATCTTAAATTCTTCAAAAATGAATACAGGGGATTTTAAAAAAAAATTAATAAGCTTTGTTACAAATCCTAGGGAAATCCTTAAACAAGAAAGGTGAAAAAGGTTCGTTTTGCTACATTATTTTGCATGTTTAAGTTGCTATTTTGAGGATTTTCAGCGAACATTGCTTTCTTTCTTCATCAAAAACAACAACAAAAAAAGTATATAGAAAGTTTTATCAATGTATGAGAAAATATGAATCTGAATATCACATTTCTTTATTTTATGTAGAGAATAACACTTGGAACTTTATTCCTAGCTGTTACACCTTAAATTGGGTAAAAGCAAATACATGACTATTAATATCAAAAGTTTAAAAGAAAACCCAGAAGAAGGCATGCATTTATAGACATATGATGTGAGCATCATATACCTAAAAAAGTTGATGAGCTCTTGGAAAAAAAAACAATTTTTAAAAAATACAAACCTGAAGAATGTATAAGTTGATATTAAGAAGCATAAATGTTTTTGTTTGGTTTTTTTTTGGCTAAGGAGGTAGAGAGCACTTTTTAACATGCAAGGGGTTGATATGTTGGAAACTAAATGTCATATTTTTCATGAACGAAGCAATTAAGTGAAAATACAGTGCTGACTTTAGGAACTTGGAACAGCAACCAATCTCTGTGGTGCAAATTTTGTCTAATGTGTCAATTACTACCTTGGAACAAAGTGGTCTCTGCTATACACTATCCCTAGCTCATAAGAAACAAAAAATGCAAATTTGCTCTAATAAATCACTCTATTGTCTTCTTAATAAGCTTAAATTAGAGATAGAAAATGGAAAGTACAACCTCTAAACAAGGCATAAATGAAGGTAAGGAAAGGTATCTAAAAGGGTGGAAAACATAAATTAAAAGAGAGAGAGAGAGAGAGAGAGAGAGAGAGAGAGAGAGAGAGAGAGAGAGAGAGAGAGAGAGAGAGAGAGAGAGAGAGAGACAGACAGACAGACAGACAGATAGACAGACAGAGACAGAGATAGAGAAAATGTAATGTAAAACAAAAAAAAAACAAAGTAAATGACAAGTTTATGATCATGATGGCATTTAAAGAGATCTTGAAACTGATCTGAATGACAAACAATGAAAAATAAAAATTAAATGGATATATAGTTATAACTATTATTTTACATATTATTCCATAATAGGCTAAGTGAATATCAAATCCCTAAAATCATGATGATTCTTATAAATTTGGAGCAATAGTAAAAACTGAATAAATTTTATTGAGCCTTCATCAAGCAAGAATACCTATTTTGAAATATTTGCATGAAGAGCAAAAGACCCTTCTTTAGAATTGTAAAATATCAAAACTTGTATCTTCCACATCTGAGACAATCAGGCTGCTATGGGAAGTTATGCACGGGGTAATTATGTTAAATATTTCATGATACTTTTGAGATTTTCAAAAAGAAGAGGAATGTACAACAAACATTTTGAAGGAATGAGTGGTTTCCAGATTAGAGATTGTTCATTGAAGTCAAAAAAAAAATCACAAAATGGGGCTGCATTCAAGCAAAAGGATAGTAGTCCCATAACTTCAAGTATAATAATTTACATCTATCCTAAAGTGTAGCAAGACAATAAGATAGCATGAAAAAGCAAAGCTTCCTTTCCATAAAGTTGAAGAGAAAATTTAAAAAAGGTGGATTTTGGAAGTTGGGCAGCACAAAAGCAAAAAATTGTTTTCAAAAGTGGGTTAGAAAGCAAGGCAATAATGTGCACACATCCAATCAGAAGTATTAGTGATCAGCAATGCATTGGTCTTTCTTTATTTGCATCATTGAAAAGTGAACATACCTCGAACCATGCGTAACTTTCTGCCGATCCGAACACTTTTCACAGATACTGTCATGCCGATTATTTTAAACAATACAAAAAAAAATAAATAAAATAAAAACGGCAATGAAAACAAAATTAGTACAATGTGAAGAGCTTTGTGCCAGGAAGTGATAAGCCAATATCGCAAGACATTTTTTAAAGTAAGAAATAAATTAAGTCATTACTTTTTTTAATGCACATTAATTGTGATTGTGGCATTGTAATGTAGCAGTTGACACTTGGCTTTTAAATTAGGAAGTCAGAAATTAAAATTTTTGGCTGAGTAATAAATTAAATTGAGTCCTTGAGAAAGGCTCTGCAGACATTATTACCACATAGGGTTTCTGTTAAACAAAGAATAAAGATGAGAGTAAAGCCTTCTCAAACAAGTGATCTCAAGTTGGTTTATTGCGGTTTGCCTTTCTAAAGCCTTTAAACCTCTAAGTAAATTTGGCATTGTCCCTTATAGTTTTAGTTTGTTTTGAAGCACTCTTTTTGTTACAGTAAATATTGTTGCATATCTCTCTTTCACAACTCTAAAGCTTTTGCCCAACTTCCTTTGTGAAACCAATAACAAAATTATCTCCTTTAATGCTTAGCATCTGTTGCTAAATATATTATGGCACACTTTCATGGGTGAAATTCACTTTGAAATACAAAACTGGTGTAACAATAAATTCAATTTTAGATGAGCTGTATTGGTCTAACCTATATTTTGCATTTTCCCCTTAGCTTTGCTAAACACCATTACACAACTGGTAAAGAGAAATATAGGTGAAAAGAGAAGACTGCAGCAGATGCGATAAAAGTACTTGAACATCTTTTTACCTTTTTCTTTTTTTGTTTTTTTTTTTTTTTTTTTTTTTTTTTTTTTGTAGCGATTTCATTTTGACTTTGAGTCATGGATGAGCAGGCAGAATTGGGAAGTCAAAATCTCCAAGAGTAATCTAGAAAAAAAAACTTTTATCGTGCAGAAATTGTTCTCCACTTTTAAAGACCTGTGGTCTTCTACCCTGATTACTTTGTTGTAAATATATGTTTTGCTTACTTTTCTGCACCTTTGATTTAAGAAACGCATAATTTAAAGTGAACACGTAACATATAATGACTGAATGCTGATCTGAGTTTTCTGCTTGTTTTATCTCTATTGTAGTTAGCCTTAAATCTTAGTTTAATTTATGCCTCTTAAATCTGTGTGGTGGTTATGACAAGAAAAAAAAGGTTTATAAGGGAGCTTTACAATCTTTTCTTACAAAATCTGTTTATTTCATCAAATAAGAGTATATAGTTATTAATTTGAATTTAAAAGCTAAAGCACTATTAATACATGGTGTCATCAAGCCAAACAAAACAAAAACAAAATAAATAACTATCTACCTATTTGCTAAATGACCTTGGTGCAAAATTTTAATGGAGCATTTTCCATTCACATAAATTTAATAAAGCTTTAGAAAATTGCATTGCAAGTGGTTTAAGTGACACCATGCATTTCATATTAAATGGCACTTTTAGAAACAGCACTTGCAAACATTCATACGTGGTGTTACATAAAGCATGTGCAATGCTCAACACTGCAGTGTATAATGTGTAACATATTAAAGGACGAAATTTATTATCAAACAGTTAATTGGAAAATACAAAGAGTAGTTGGTAAAGAAAAGAGAGTAAAAAAAATTCAAAATCTTTTCCTTCCTTAACATAGAAAAGTGTATAGAGAGAAAATGTTGTCTCTTAGGCACAGAACAATCAACACTCAAAAAGCTGGCCCAGTAGTGCAAGAGCCTTGCTGAAGGGACTATCTACACAATGGTGGGCATAATATCTGCTTTTTCTTTGTTATTCTGAAACTTCAGTTTGACTATTTATTTTTCACTTTGCACAAACACTCCAAGTCATCTTCTCTAAAATCTGTGGTGTTAACTCTTGAAAATATAGATGTAGGACTGTATCCCTTAATTATATGGCGTTCTTTCGATAAAGTTTATTTTAACTGTGCATCAGTTGAAATTGCTACTGTTTAAATATTGATGCTGGAGTTGAAAGAGAAGAACATGAATGTATTTAAGATGGTGTTTATCTATTTTTTTTAATCATCGTGTTGGTTGGTGGTAATGCGACAATTTTCTTTTCTATTTTTTGTGATACCACTACTTTCAGTTTTTAAAACTGCAAAATTTGCACCTTTGTACAAAACAGCATCACAGCTTGTTCAAAAAAGATTAAAACAATAGCACAAAACAACAACTATCACTTCTGCAAATCAAAAGAACCAGTTGCAATACAACAGTATAAGCATTAAAAAAATTCCAAAGCAAGCTTTCCGTTATTGAACAACAACGAAAAGCATTTAACCAAATACAGTGTATCACACAATGTATATTACATTCATTTTACTGTTGAACTAACCTGTTGGAGTAGTAGGACCACTCGAACCTGGAGAACTGACTTGCCTCACCACTGGATGCTCTGGAAGCTGCTCATTGACCCGTGTCTCAGCAATTATTTTCTTGGCTTGCTCTCTCAGTCTCTTTTGTTTCTCACCATCCTCCTGGTAAGGAAAAGTAAAAGTAGTTTTACACATTTCATCCTGGTCTTCAAAAGCATCGTACTTGTATTTTGTTAAATTCTACAGTGATTGCTGAGGGTATGGAATCGGTTATATTCAATTGGTATACTAATACATAAGAAAGCAAGGAGAGAATCAGTTTAGGACTACATTGAACCATTCTTGAAATTGATTTATACATTAACAAACTAGCTGACAGTGGGAAGAATATTGCCAGGAGCATAAAAAACAATGGTGAATCAGGAAGTGCGGTAGGAAATGATAGCCAAAGTGTTACATGAAGAGTACTTAAATGAAATAATTTTCAAATAATCTTAGTAATTAAAAAAAATTCCAAAATATATGATATGTTAAGTGTTCTAAAAAATATATTAATATAATCTGACACGTGAATTTATACTCTCAGTGCACATACAGCTTTCTTTTCAATTTTGAAGAATTCTTTTACAATCTTTGATTACATAAATATTAATGAAATGAATGTTAAATATGTCAACTGCAACGGTGTCATGTATTTAAGCAGATATTTCTGCTTTTACTTAGGGTTCACAACATTCTCTTTGTGCATTATTGCACTAAAATTAATATGTCATATCTAGTAATCAATCACATGCCAATCACTTTCTCAAACCAATGATCTACCTGTTGTCTGTCTTGCTGGCCAGCAACCAGTTCTTGTTGAGCTTTCTCTAGAAGTTTCCTTGCCCTCTCTTTCAGCTCAAGATGAGTCATCTGAAGGAGTGTTTGGACAAAATTGAAAAGTAGTTAATTTCTGTATTCCATGGCTTGTAAGGAAAAGTGCCATACAATAATCAAAAATACTAAAGGTCATTATTACAGTGGACACTACTTAAGTCGACCTCGCGTACGTCCATTTTCATTCTAGTCCATTTTTTTTGTTTGGTGCCTACCCCTACTTACAGTATTTATGTAAGCGTCTACACATAGCTCAATTTTTAGATAAACTGCTGACTGGAAAAAGACTACTTGTGCTGTCTTTGTAGAACCTGGGATGCTGGCTGAATCCATATCTAGGCCTAACAAAGCAGCTGGAAGCACTCCACTTCTTTCCATCCTGTAGGCCTACCTGTGGCTCAGATATTGTTGGAATGTTCAGCAAAGTGAAGGGACTTAGGTGTGTGTGATTGCTATGGAATACTGACCAGAACTAGTCTAGAAACACTGCACATTGTGTGTCAGCTACATCTGTCTCCTCTGTGACAGGTTGACTGATCACTGCTCACCCATCCATCTCTTTCAGGCCGTAGGTGAGGCTTAGAAAAATCAGCATTATTGCTTAGACCTATATTTTGCAAGCATTGAGTTTGTGGGCTAGACATGTCTCCTCTAGGATTGGTTAATTAACACACCTTATCCATCCATTCTCTTCAGCTGTCAGCTAAGCCTAGAACAATTGGACTTCTTGCTAAGACCTGTTTGTGTGTGCTGCTTGCTAGGAAATCATAAGCAAGAATTAGAATTCAACTGCGAGATAGGCCTGGCTTCAGAAACAGATTGATTTCTCACCACCGATCCTCTACTGAAAGTGAAACAAACTGAAGAATTTGATACCAATAGCAGATAGAAAGTTCACACCCTGATGTTCAAAGTGAATTAATTGATGAGGTGGAAAAGAAACACAAGAAACAGATAGAGTAGCACACTGCTTTGGAGTCATAATGAATATGTTCTTGGCCATACTGAAGAGCAAATATCAATGGTGAAATGTTTTTCTTCTGGCCAGGCTACAATAAAAACAAAGAAAAAAAAGTTTTTAAAAAGTTAACAAAAAATAAAAACAAACATACAAATACATGTAGCCTTCTGGTGGTGGTAATGTATCTTGATTATTTTCTTTACAAGAAAGATAACTGTGATTTACTTAAATTAATTTTTTTCACATAAGTCCATTGTATTAGATATGTAACGTTTGTTTGTTTTAAGAGGAGGAGGGGGACAACCAGGGGAATTTTCATTATTTTATAATAAATTTTCATAAAACAGCATTGAAGGAAATAAAAATGGAGTATCATTCTAAATGACTGCTAATATAAAATAAAACGATTTCAAATCTTCTTTCTCCAAAAAAGGTAGTAAAGCACATTTGGATAGACAAGCTAACAAATTCACATACACTACTTGGCTGTAATTTGGATTCAACTCTTTGTTTGAAAGCAAAAAAAAAGTGATATTTCAAATTAAGGTAAAACAAAGAAAACAATAGAAAAAGACTACAAGGTTTGCTTATTTGTTAAATTTACTTACTTCAGGCTTTTTCTCCTCCTCTTTGATTTTTTCTTCAGTTGTCTCAACTTCCTCTTCTTCTTCATCTGAGCCAAAAGGATTTAATGACTGTTTCTTTGAAGAGTTTTGGTTTGCTGGATGGCCATTTACTGGTGGGTTGGGGGCTGGTCTTTTCTTTTTCTTCTCGTAATGACCACCTGATCCAATGTTGGGCAATGCACCACCTGTAAAGAATTCAGAAAGCATTTTTTTAATGAAATACTAACAACCATCAGGGTATTATCAGTAAGCTGGATGGTATTTATCAAATAAATCCTGTTCCCTTCCATTGAAGAAAATAAATATCCCAGTTGTTGTGAATGATTAAGGGTATTATTTGTCCCCCTTAATTGATTGAGACCTTCCACCTTTTTTGTCATGAAACCCAAAGGGTAAAACATAAAAATGAAAACAGAATTCAAATAAAATGTTGACCTGAGTTCCATATCTTACCTGTGGGAGCATTTTGAGGAGACATGCTTGTTTCTTCAATGCCACCTTGACTGGAGCTTACAACCTGATCTGCAGGCTTCTGGGTTGGAGGTGATGGGGCCCTCCCCTTTTTGGTTGCACTGGTTGGAATGGAGGCTGCCTCAGCCTTGGGAGTAGATGCTTGGCGACTAAAAAAGGGCTTTCGCTCCTCTGTTGGCGTTGCAGATTTTGACTTCTGAAGCTTAGAGGATATTGAAGAGGAAGATGATGATGAGGACTTGCGCATGGCTGTGCCTGGTTTGTGGCCATACATTTCTTCTGATACTCTTTGTTCGTCCTCCTCGTCATGTTCGCCTGGAAACATCAAGATAAAATTATAAAAAGGCTCAGATTAAATTCTTTTCAAGTGGATATGGTTAAAATTAATACATTTTCTACTTAAAAAGAATGAAAATGAATCTGTGTAAAAACAAATGAAAACAATAAAAGATATTTAAGGAGTAATGCGCTAATTAATGAGTATGACTAAAACTTGAAGAAGTTGCGTGGATTTCTTTCATGCCTTAAATAACATTTAAAAGAAAATAAGTAGTCAAAACCGAGATTGTTTACTTTTTTTAATAAATCAGTAAATATTGATCTAAATAGGTTTATTTTCAAAGGAAAAAGAAAAAAATATTTTATTTCGAAATACACATTTATTTTTTAAATCGCAGAAAGCAACAGAAATTAGCCACATAGACTATAGCTCTCAGTGTCAGATTACCATTACCTTTACTATTAGACCAGAATAGAGAGTGCAAGAGTGAGAGGAAATAAAAGAGAAAAAAAGTAAGATGAAAAAAAATTGTTTAGACTGAAAAGATTAAACATGAAAGACATTGATAGACAGAAGAAGTGAAGAGTAAAGGTCGGCAAGAGCAGTATTTTCAACGATATATACATAAGCAAGCAAAAAGAAAAAATAATGTGAAAAGAAAGAAAAAAAAAAGGAGATAGCTAAACAATCAAACAATATAAAAACAAACCTAGTTTGTAAGTGCTTTCACTGGAGCTGGGTCCTATCAACTGAATGTCCAGAATCTGGCCTGTGAAATAAGAGCGCAGCTGATGAAGATATGTCATCACAAGCAGCTTGTCAGGCACTGCCAGCAGTACCATGTCTGAAGGTTCTAAAACTTTAGGGATGCCTAGCTTGGAAGCTGCATCAAATGCCTGTAAAAAAAAAAGAAGGTAAAGATATAGATACCAGTGCTCTTTACTAACATTTACTATTATTATTCCTTTTCATATATAATTTGCAACACTGCAAACCCCTTTTGAGATTTTTTTTTTATTTTGCTTTGACATCAAAGAAAGAGACTGCATTCAGTATGGTACAAACCAAACTTTTCTTTCGAGAATAGTTTGCATCTTTTTCATTGCATCATTGCTATCTATGGATTAGTCTTCATGAAATTTCATAGTTTTCCTTGTCTTAAGTCATTAAAATCTGTACTTTGTAATGATTAACTAGAGGAGGCATATCTTATTAAGGATGCATTTCTCTGAACTGCAATGACTCTTCCAGCCAACCATGAAAATTGCCTTCATCTTCTCTTTAAAATTAACCCAATACTAAAACTAAAAGCAAACAAACAGATGTTCCGTTTAGACCATAAAGATCTTAAAAGGCAAAAAAGTGGTAGCGAAAAGTTTTTCACCATTTGCTGACATTAACAAGTAGGTTGTGTGTGTTCAATTACGAGGATTAAATGATTTGTAGAAATTCCAATTGTTTACATCAAAATAAAGGTTTCTCCTTTTGCAGCAAAGGACTTCTCAAGAAAGAAACTGAAGACAATATTTCAAAGGATGCTATAGAAAGAGGGAGATTTTCTCTACTACTTGAGCATGGATTTGTTTTTTTAAGTCTATCAAAAGTTATAACAATGACAATTATAGTTCCGTGGGGGGTTAAAACTGTATATTTTGTTACTTTTCCTTGTACTGATACTTGATGACCTGTGAGATAATTACAAATCATAGCTTTCCATTTTTTTTAAGATGAAGATACCAAACCGATAAAAAAAAAGAAAGCAATTAATCCTAAAAAAATAATGATTACTAAACAATACATACCAATTTGTTATTCATTTTAATATCATGAGGATTCAGCTTCTGGTAGTTACTGAGGAATAAAAAAACAAGCTAAAGGAGAGTAATGATACTAAATCACAGTATTACTAGCAATATTATTGTTATTATTGGCCTTAAGGTGAACAAAATGTTTACATACAACTTCCATTAAAATTTAGAAGGCTATTTGAAATTCTCTGTAAGATAAGAAAAATGGCTATGGAACAAAAAATGTGAACTATTCCCAAATATCAAAAAAAGAGAGCTTGAAGAGTCTATGCCACTTGAAAAATAAATCTTCTGTTATAAAGAATATAGGGGGAAAATACAGAAAACAATTGCTTCTTCCAATTAAATATAAAGACAAAAATTATTTCAAAAAATGAAGTTAAAAAAATATTTCAAAGTATGACTTTTCTTTAGAGCTAGGTCTAGTCTTTTGGCTGGTAAAAAAATGAAATCAAAGCACAAGCTCTGCTGAGGACATTTGCCTACATCAGATCTGGCCTGTAGTGATGGATGATGGCACAGAAGGCAAGCCCATTCCTCCAGGATGTTGTTAAGTTGGTGATCTTGACTCCTTTGTAACCTGCAGTTACTTGCCTACACCAGCTCAGCAGGTCATCAAATGGGCTGTTACTGGTGGGTGAGGTCTCCACCTGTAGACAGGTGGGATTTCGGATTCAATGCTAATTAGAACAGTCAGATATAATTATAGCAATATGATTTTGGAATGTTTGTTGCTGACTACATTTCTAACCCATTCACAAATTTCAAGTATAAACAATATATGCCGAAGACTGCATCGACAGAAGTAGGGATGCTCTTAAACATGCACACTTACACTCTATGCATGCAATATCAAGGGCAGAATAAAGTTTACATCATAATTCTGTTTTGGACCAAAATCTTATTATTTCTACTCCCTAAGTCACAAGGGTGCCTCTATCTCCTCGTTTGGTTCTGCTTTAGGCTTAGACACGTCCTCTAGGAAACTATTAGGTGTTGCAGCTATCATGGAAAATTTATGGTTAAGATTTCTCACTTAACACCTATGGGACTCATGACAAGCATACTTGCAAAGATAGCAGACAGAAATGAAGACGAGTAAACTCTGAATGGCAATCTATTCATTTTTCCTATTCACAAATTGTTTAAAAAATGATCAGTTGAACACAATTCCTTTTTTTAAGCAACTCAGAGTTTTATTTCAAATAGATAACGACAATTTTTTCAAGAGCTTAAAATAGTTGCGTTGGCAGGGTAACACTTTCTACACCTAGGTCTAGTAAATCTAGTACTCTTGCAGCACCAGAGGTTGATGGCTGGGTGGAGCCAATGTACAGATTTGGAGAGATTGACAAAGACTGCCACTCAGTCTTCATCAATTATCATGAAGAATATACTTTCATTTCCAAGATCACAACAATTTCTTCAAAATCATGTTCACCGATCCGGTCCTCATATCATAGGTGGACATGATAAGGCAGCATGGTCTATATGGTAGAAACCTTAGTGGAGGGGCGGGTCCTTTAGGGCCTAATATACTTCATAACATAATCATATTTTGATTTCTTCAATTATTTTTATCTCTTAAATGTCTTCTACCAATAGTGGTGATTCAAAGCATGCTGTTAAGAGTAGAAAAGGAAAAAACCCTGATATAAACTTCAGTGTTATATTGTTTACTTTTCTATACCAGGGAAGCCCAAATCGCTAATCAGGCCTGATGGCATCTATAAAAAGTCAGATAAATCAGCAAATTACTTTAACAAGTTCAAGGTGTTGAGAAGCCAAAACATATACAGAAGAGTTAAGTAATTCTCTTTTTAAGTTCAGGAAGTACAAAAATCATTACTATCTTTGGAGCCACAAAAAACTTTAAACTCACAAAACGAAACTTGTGTAAAAACATGTTTTTTATTCAAAACTTATATCAATCGTGATAAAAATGTTGTGTCTGTATATAACTGCTTGCTGTAGGATTTGTGGCAGATCAGAGGTGATAAATCTAGATTCTATGCTCATTTAGTAGCTAAAAACCAGCAGTAATATCACACTGTTTTCCCTCTTTGAGCTTTGCAAAGATTTCTAACACAAGAGGGTTTAAGCACTTCACATCAAACATCAAGCACTTCACATCAAACATTGGCACCACATTGTCCATTCTCAATGTGTAAACTCTTCATCTATGGCATAAGCATTCATCATTCACACAACCTAGCTCTAAGTCTTGTTTTATTGTATTGGTGGGTCTTGTAGCAACTGGACACTGCAAGAAGATAATCATAATAATGCATGACACAGGAATGTGAATGTGGCTCCATTCCATTTATATAAAACAATAAGACCATGAGAATGTCCAGTATCATTGCATTGTCAATGATTGACGGATTTGCCTGAATAAATTAGATCAAAACTTATCATTGGTGACTAGCATGTGAGTAATTTTATCAAAATTTAACTGATGAAAGGACACAAGGACTTAAAAACTAGGAAACTATTTTTTTTTCCCTTTTCAAATCCATTCTTTCAAATGGAAAAAGAAAAAAAAATGAAAACGATGCTCTTTCTGTTTAAACTACAAAAACAAATCAAGTTACAAGTTACCTGACTAGAGTTAAAGGGATCTGGACTAGGACTTGGGGCATGCTCTTTTCTATCCCTGTTGAAGAAAAAGTAATAACGACAATTCATAAGTTTATGCTTCGATGATATTATAGTTCTTGAATTACTTGGATGTCTCATCTCTAATGTTATGAAAATTTCGCAACTAGTTTATCACATTTATCATACCTCTTAACATTACTGTACCTCTTAACATTACTGAGAAATTTGATCTGATTCAATTTATTTAAAAAGTTAAGGTCAGCGTTAATCTAGCTGATATTTGATTACCAATAAAACGCAAAAGTGATGATTAAAAAAAGACAACTGAATCTTAAATAATCAAATGATATACCATGATAATTTTTTATGGTCAAACAATGCAAAAGATGTAAATCTTTAATAAACATTAAGTATGAATTTTAAGTCAACATTCATGGTAAGCCATTCACTCCTGTAAGTAAAAGCATATCGATACAAATTTTATATGGATAAAATACACATAAGATTTTCAGCTCAAAGGAGAGTTTGAAAAGTTTGACCAATTTAATTCTAACTCAGTGCCTCTCAATGTGTGAACCAAATTCTACGCTTAGCTTCCCGACAAGAGGGAAGTAAATATAATTCTAATTCATGACTTTTTTTAATGCTTGTTCGTTTTTTTGTATACAAATACTATGTACTTCATGTAAAAAAAAATTCTGTAAAAATAGAAAAGTTGATAATGTTTCAAATATTTATACTTAGCAAGAACTTGCATGTTAATTATTGGGGTTGGGCTGTAAAAATAGAAAAGTTGATAATGTTTCAAAAATTTATACTTAGCAAGAACTTGCATGTTGATTATTGGGGAGAAAACATAAAAGAGGCAGAAACACAAAGACAGGCAACCTGACTGGCAAACAAAGTTTGCTTTATGGGGATTGCAAGTAAAATGAAAGGAAACAAAATTAAGCCGTCTTCAACAATTAAAAAATTAAAGTCCCTTATAATAATGTCAAACCCAAGTTCAATTTGTCCCTTCACGATTGACACTCCTAGGATACAATATACAGATCCATGGAAGTTAGGTCCATTTGGGCACATCAAGTAGAACTTCTCAGGGTCACACTGAGTTCAGTTAAATAGGAGATTAGTTTTAAATTGTCTCTGCAACTTGACATTTGTGTTATTCTCAATTTCTCAACTTTGTGGCTTTACAAAATAGACAGCCTAAATCAGTGAATTATATAAAAAAATTCTAATTTTAATTGAAGGCTTTTTAGTACTAAACTTGATTAGAACTCAATTTATGACAAGCAGTGGACTTGGGAAAAACATTTCGGAATCATTTCAAAGCCCAGCAATACTTCTTTTGCACAGCTGATGATTCAATCTTTCAATTGAATGTTGAAAGAGTCAGAAATTATATAATGAAGCATATTCACTTATTTTTGACAGATCACTTGTATATAAGCAGCAACAGAGGAATCAGATCCAACAAATTAATATTATAAAAGCATCCAAAGTGGGTCTACACCTGTCAGAAGCAGGCAAGACATTTGGAAATGAGTTTGCAACTATACAGTGGAGACTACCTAATTAGAACTTAGATAATCTGGGGGGAGTGTTTTTTTTTTTTTAATATGCAATTATATTTTTTAATGGATAGGAACAAATGGAAAGAAAAGGAAAATTAAATAAATCTACGATGATCAGTGTTCCCATACATAACCTCGTTAAAGACATATTTAAATGAAGGAGTGGGCTTTTGCAAACTTATTAATTTTTCTGTCCGGTTGAAATAGGTGGGTGAAGGTGTCAGAAGCAGGCAGAAAGTAATAAGTTACAGAACTTTGAGTGGAGTCCACTAAACTAAAAGTTGGAAAAAGTGGATGATCAAAGAAAATTTCAAAACAATTTAAAACTCTATAATTCTAGTAGGTTGACAGCTCCTGGCCTCAAATTTATTTTAAAATCTGTCCAGTCCTCTTGAACAGATTCTGCTGCAAATGCATTCTTGATAATATACATACCCACTTCCTTGTTGTTGCAGAGGGGGTGTTATTGGTCGAATCTCTATTTTCTTTTCTTCCTCTGGTGTGGTTGGCGGAGTTCCCTCATAGATTGGCCTGTCTGAGCTTGACCGTGACTGGCGCATGGTAAGCTCTGCTGGTCTCTTTTTACCTTTCACATCAGAAGCTGGGCTGGGCGACCTGTTGGAGAGTCCAGCCGGCAAAGTACTTGACTTGCCCATCGGGGAACTTCTCCTATCACCAGGGCTTCTTGGGGGAGGAGTCTTGCCAGAGCTGGCCGAGAGGGGGGACTTTGCAAGGTTTGTTGGAGATGGGGACTTCCAAGATGATCTCTTGTCTTTAGATGGAGAGCTTCTAGGAGTCAAGGATTTAGCCCCATCTACATTTGGAGAACAATCTATGGATTCCTCAAATGGGTTAGTTGGGCTAGTACTAGAGTTTTTATCTGATTGTTTGTAGGCCTCAAATGCAGCTCCAATGTCATCATCCTCCTCTTCATCATCATCATCACCAAAAGGGTTTTTAGATGCATTTGATGGTTCATCTTCAGCTGAGGGGAAAGGAAAAAGAATCATGTTTCCAACTTAATGGATATTGTAATCATAAAATAGTTTAAAATAATTTAAATGTGGGTTTGTTAAACAACTTTTAAACTGAAAAACTTTGATCAAAGTAACATATTTCTAAAGAACAAAAAGTGTGTGAAAAATGCTACAATTAAAAAGAAAAGAATTGGAAATTTATACCATATCTAAATTGATATGGCACATTTTATTTTTTTTTTTTAATTCAAAAAGAGACAGTAAATCATAATTTTAGAACAAAAACAAAAAACATTTGATGAAACTTTAAACTTTTGTTAAGAAGAATGAACGTCTTTATCCAGCTAAAAGAAAGACATTTGAAATAAAATTCCCCATGAAAAAGCATTAGGGTTCTTTTTTTACAAACTCAAATTAAAAAAAAAAAATCAGGGCTAGGAAAGGGGTAAAAGCCAAGAAATTTCACAACACAATGTTATATAATAAATACATAAAAAAAAAAGCCATGAGGAAAAAGAAAAGCATGATAAGGTACTTCAGTCCCCCACGAAAAAAAAATCAAATTTGTGTCAGTCAAATTCTAGTGAATATTAAAGAAATATATATATTATCAGTTATGACCTCAAAGACAAGAAAAAGTTGAGTAACTACAGAGACTTCAACAATTTTTTTTTAAATGTTACACTTTCTGCATAAATTCACTTGTAAACATTTTTAACTAAGTGTTTCAAACAAGGTAATATCAAAATCAATACCCATTTGAACGCAATTTAATTTGAGGTGAAAATAATCATATAATATGATGCAAACTCATTTTTATCTTGAATTCATAAACAACATGGGAATGCTTTATCAAAACATAAAAACATCCCCAAATTATTCTCCTTTAAAAATTTTCCTTGATGAACCAAAATGATTTCACAGACCCTAAAATTTTAAGTTTTCCAATGCTTATTCCATACAAGCAATCACACAGCATGAGAAGGAGAATGTTTTTAAGACAAGAATTATGTATAAATTGTACAGCACAGACAGACTTAACAATAATCTGCCAATTCTTACATTGTATATCTTTAAAAATGAACAGAGATTTTTTAAAACAAAAATCTTTTTTCTCATCCTTCTTTTCATCAACATTTGTGAATCTAATTTCACTGGCCATCCTTTTCTTTCCAACTCATTTTACACTAAAAATTGTTTTAAAAAGATTTATGTAGATTACTTGTGAGTTTCATTTTTCAAAAATTACATTGGATATACAATTTCATGAAAGGTTTTCACAAAAAAAATTACTGCCTAAAAACATAAGGATAAAAAAAAACGCAAACTGATCTTTGGTAAACTCATAGCAAGGGTTTGAATAAACACACTAAAATTACCACACTTGATGATAAGCATTCTAATTGTAGTCATTTTCTTTCCAAAAGTTACAAACCAAAATACACCATCACCCTTTTTTTTACTTTTGAAGGAGGCTGTACTTTAAAAATGACCATGTATCTAATGAAACACTATCAAAGACAAATGATTATTCAGGTTTTTAAGTAGGAGAACTTTCTACTTTCAATAATAACCAGAGGCTCCACTTCAGCAAGCCTGAAACTTGCCAAATTAAAACCAAGCACTGACTATTATGACCCCAAACTTTGTTGGACTTGATTTCAAAGTTGTTAAAACTGAGGCCATGATGGTTAGATTGATTTCATCACCTAAATCCAAACTAACTTTGGTTTTGTAATCTATTGCAATAACAATTTATTCACTTGCAATATCTTATCGTTTGAACCTTCAATCACTGTGCAGTTGTGAGAGTTGAGATTCAGACCAAGAGTCTATCATATCCCTTTGGTTCTGCAGGGCTGCATCTCAGATTTCTGTTTTTCTGATTATATGCCTAAATTAATGGATGTAGTCTGTTACGCTTGAAACTCATTCTAGAAGATCAACCAAGCGACAAATATAGACCTGTTTATTTAAGCTTCATTAAGCTTGGGAGCTGTAATTAGATCTACTATTTTTTTCAATTGTCATCACATATGCAAGGGATGTTTGCAGCCATTTATATGAAATATCACCATCACATGTGCTAAACTTGCTTTTATTTTGTTATTTGAATAACCATCAGTTTATATCAGTAGGCCATGCAAAAAGCAAATAAACTTACTTTGAGGCTTTGCTTATTTACATGAGCAACTTTCCAGCATTCTAAATCAGTGAGCATAATAGAACCGTGAGAAAAAGTTGTAAAGTAAAGAAAAGTTGTTAAGTGTGAAAACTTTCCTTAACACCAAAATTGAGCTCAGTGTCGTTGATTTAAGGGACAAGTTTTGAGTATCAATAATATTCCAAAGGACCCAGAGACAAGCAATTTTTTACTTTATATAAAATCAAGTAAATAAAGCGTGGCAAATGAAACGCAGAGGGTGCACAATACCAAAAGGGTTGAGGGTGCCTTCATGCTCCTCAGCATCATCTTCAGCAAATGGATTACCAAAGTGTGCATCAAGGCGGCCCATTTGTGCCGTAAAATCACTTATGTGGGATGCCAAGCTAATGTTGTGGGGACGGTTCACAGGACCATCATCATCCTCTTCCTCCAGATCCTCCAGGTTTCCGATGTCTGAGCGCCCTATACTCATTAAACTGGCCACACTCTGCATGTCTTCATCCCTGTGAAAGATGGTGAGACTAAAAGCTACGTAAAGTTTTGGAGACCTATGCCATCCATCATTTTACAAAGGAAGGATAAAAGTTAAACGAATTTTTTAAAATCATCTGCTGACAGCATGGGTGAGTAAAAAAACTTTTTTAAACTGTTTGATAACTTTATTTGTAAAAATGAGATTGCTAATCACTTAGAAAAAACAAAGATTTACTGGAAGCAAATCACAAGAAATATCACATGGTCTGAGCATAAACTTTTCATAAACACCACAAAACTTTGCCCGAATTAATTTTAAATATTCGCGATACTTTCCTCAGCACATTTTTTCAATAATTAATTTAAACCATGGGTGCGGTGCTAAACTTGATATCCAGTTCTGATTGAAATGAAAAGATTATAATAGGCACATATATCTTAAGGGAGATAGTTACATTAGACATGACAATTTCCACTCACGTGGCCTTTCCCTCTCTTATAAACACACAAGATATGGTAAGCTCCAATGTGGCAGATATAACTTTTTTACTCAAAGGCTTAAGCTTCAGCTTCAAAGCTGTTTGAGTAGGCATAGGACTTGCATAGTCCTTCATATTGACAGCTCTTGACGCTAAAACTTTTCGACTCCCTTTGGAATGCTGAGAATGAAAATGATGCAAAATAGTTATAAGCAAGTTAAAGTTGAGCACATTAACTTTAATCTGTTATTACATTGTCTTATCTTCATATGCTGGAGAAGAAAAGAGTAACTGATTGTACTTTTTCTCTGTCTTCAATCTTTGTGTACACTGGAAACAATCACAGATATCTAGCCTTGCTTTTTCAAGATTATAAAAGGTTTATGAAAGGGGAAGAATTTCTTTGACTTATGCAGTTATGTAGTTATTAATTAGCCAGAAAACAGATATAAATTTCATAAGATGGCTATGATATGTATCATCATTTCTATAACGTTTTTAAAATGGAAAAGGAATTTTCCTTTAGCAAGGCACAAACATTTTGGAACTTTAATCAACTTACATCCTCAATTGTAAATATCCATTCCTTGTCTTCATATTCATGCTGACGAGAATCTCTAAAAAGTGTTACTGTAATCTCAATGTTTTCTGGAACAGTCCATTTTACTAGACCTAAGTAAGGGTTCTTTATTGTCGGCTCCCAGGTGTAAGGCTGGTAAATAGGTAGAGAAAGATTGCAAATTTTTCAAAAGATTGAGGTAATAAATGTGTTTACATTTACACATCTAATCAATGGTAAGCATTTGTGCTGATGCAAATGATACATTTAGTTTAAATAACAGTTTGTCTTTTTACTCTCCATATCAAGTTTCACAGTTTGTCTTTTTACTCTCCATATCAAGTTTCACAATTTCGTAATGATTCTGAAATAAACTGATATTTGATTTTTCTGGTGTATTTTTTACAATATTTTAGTAACCTTAAAGATATATCTAAATAAAGAGAGGTGCAGTAAATAAAAAAAAAAAAATACCTGGGTTGAACGCCTGCGGTTTCTCCGCGTCCAAACGACACAAATTTTATGAGGTTGCCTATGATTGAAAAACAAAGTACAACTTCTAAAACCAATATTTTCCAGGAAAAATATGTTTCAAAAAAGAATTTTCTGCATCATCGTAGTTTCTCTGCAAAATTGATTCAGACAATACATATTTCTCACTGCAAGTTTTTTTTCACGACTGACATCAATAAATTATAATACAACTATAATTCATCTAATATTTTGCTACATGTTTTAAATCGCAGTAGAAATCAGCTCCCTTTCATCAAGCTCTGGTCCCTTATGGAATAACCAAAATAATTATTGAAATTTTTTAAATGCTCGTTCAATTTGTAAGGTAACTATTGTAATTGAATTAATTAAGTGCTCAGACTCATATTACATATTCCTTCTTTCATAAAATCTTTATAATTGTTAAATTATGATTACTGTTATACTACTTAAACTGTGGTCCCTGTAATTCATAAACATACCATTTTTTTGAACACTCAACTGCCAACTCTTGATAGGAGGCAGTAAATTGATATTTGGATGCTGATTTTCCAACCCTCTGAAGACGCTTCCATACAGACATGATTTCTTTTCGATGAAGACAGTACTATTTTAAGCCGTTCTTAAGCAAATATCCTTCAGTAGTTTGCACATGATTATTTTGGAGGGATCAGACCCAATTCATCTGGAGATAAAAGGTACAGACTATAAATATAATTTGCAAAACAAGGGGATCTAATTTACTTAAGCCAAATCTATAGACCAGGGCTATAATTTTATAGAATCAAATTCAACAATTTTTTGCCTCAATTTTCTTTACAAATTTTCAAAATATATACATACTGATGAAATTTGTCTCCTTTCCTTTTTTTGGGCTAGGAAAAACTGAAATTTTTAGCACTTCTGATCATCATACTTGTTTGAAAAGATTTTAAAAAAAAATAAAAAATCACACGCAAAATTTAGATTGCAAATTTTATATTAGCTTCCCCTTTCCCACTTATTCCAATGTTTCAAAACCTTGTATTTTACTAAATACACACCTAAAAACTGTAAATTAATCTTAAAGTCAGTATTAGAAAATCTGATTGGCATAAAAGCCAAAAAAAAAGATTTTATTTTAACTTAGAGATGTTCCATATTTCATCATATAGGAAATTATGTTGCTAACAAGAGCCCTTGTTATTATCATATAATCTATTAAATTGAATACGTAGAATGGGAAATGATCAATGCTTGTGAATACATTTGTGAATACATCCTACAGGACTAAGACATAGAGATGAAACTATTACTAATTATGAGATGTAACCAACAATTTGATCATATCTTCATCTCCTAAAATGTCCATTTACAAGTTAGTGACTTTTAAAAGTTAAACTGTTAAATTGTGACAGTCAAAAAGCACTTTCTAATTCTATGAACAGATTTCAGATAGTTTACTTCCCTTTTACAATGGGACATAGAGAAAAATTCAACTTTGCAAGGTGATACCACCAAACTCATCAATTAATCACAAAAAGATAAGCTTCAAATTCATTCTTAGCACACCATATCACATGAAAACCACATAATTTTTTAATCTAACATGAGTGGGTCTAACAGTGATATAGTATAAGGCCCTAACTATCAACTTAGGGTTTAGAAATCCAAAGGCAAGCTATGTGTGTATAGGGCTAGGGCCAACATACACTGAACTACACTCCATTGTTCATTAATTGTTACCTGTTTCGTCCATGATTTTCAACTGATTATAATCTAAACCTACATATCAGATTCTCTGGAAAGAAATTATCAGAGGAATGCAAAAAACACGATTAGATAGAACACTGATAACCAGAAGTCACGAATTCCTGAAACTTGTTCGCTTCCGTCTTCTGATTCTATTTATAACACATATTCTTGCAACAATCAGCCTTCGGTTATAGGAAGAAAATTTTAGCTTTTTTAGTTAAGAAGTTTTACAAAAGTGACTTAAAAACAAATTTTTTCAACACATTCGTATATCTTTGATTTAGTTCAAGTGTCCAAGCAACACAGCTGTTGTTATTCTTTAAACACACACACCCTGCCTCTTTCTCTCATCAGGTCAGACATAATTTGTCAACAGATGCCCTAGCCTTTGATCCCTGGTTGCAAGCAAAAGAGTCACCCCCACTCGTGTCCCACCTTACTGTCGCTTAGACCAATGCATCAGACTTTGTCAGCGCTTGCTAGGTCCACCCGTTGATAAGACTTCAAAGGGATTGATTTTAAACAAAATTTGCGTGTCCTTAGTGTACAGGTCATGGGTACTGATGGCAGGAAAACCAGCCTTGGCATACCCTCTTGCTTTTTAAAGTCAATCAATACACGGGTGTGAAAAATGGTGGAATATATAACAAAGGAAGATTTCTTAATTGTTGGTTATGATGCCAGATAGATCAGCAGGAAGATTGTTGGACTGACAATAGAAAGCTTCAGGTTCAATACAATCCCTTTTCATATCATCTGGTTGAATATGGTCTAGCTTTGCCTTGACAGACAGTTCCTATCAGAATTATTCAGGGACAAGTGGTAGTTCATTGTGATTGAATTTCAACCTCAGACTGAACTTGTAATGCTTAACTAAAAAGAAATGTGTGACCTCTATTTGAATCTTAAGTCTAAATCTAGATCTTGCATTGAGAGTTCAAGATTTAATAATACACATTTGTGTTTGGAGACAAGTTTTCAAAAAATGGGTTGGGAACTACTGTTTAGAGGTATTGATCAGTTTTCAGTCCATTAAATATTTAAAGCAGGGAAATTACAGCAAATCGTGTATACATCTTTGTAAACTAAGCTTGGAATTGTACAAAAGTAACCAAGAAAACATGAAGCCTCTAGATCTATACCTGAACATAAGTCAACATATAAAACATTGTCCCTATCATCAACCAGTCCATGGCCTGAGTGCTAAAAATAGCACTCCGATATCGTTCAGAACAAAGACCTGGTTTATGCTTCACACAAAAAAAAAATGGGAAAGAGTTCCTTTTAGGTACAGACTAACTTACACACCAAAGAGGGCTTCGTTTGATCGGGACCATAGAAAAAGATTGGGTTTGGTTTTTGTGTTTGCCAACTCTTAATGACTAACTTAAGTTTAAATCGTTTTATAATGTACTAAGTTCCAAGTAGGAAACACACTGTAGGGTTGCTACTGTTTCTTCTATGTAAAAAAACGTCCGTACCTAAAAGGTATTCTTTCCAAAAAATGGAAACGACAGTACATAAAATTCAAATTTTCTTCACAATTTTTTTTTTGTATGTCATTTTGAATCTGATTTTCACAAGGACTTGGCAAAGTAAATTGACTATACTTTCATTAAATTTGGTAATTGGCCTTACATGTTTGAACATGGCTTCCTCGTATATATTAGAACTTTTCAATGAATTCAAAGGTTTCATGCTCAACTGCATATATCTAGATCTATATTCTTCTGTAAACGCAGTGTAGTTTAGGCCACCATACTAGATCTAGATCTAGATCTAGATAGATCTCTAGATTTAGAAACTCTAGAGGGGTATATTACCCATAAACAAACAGATGCTGGCTAGATCGCAACCTAAGTCAAGAATCTATTCTTGAAAAGATTATATAAATTTCTTAAAACAAGATTAGTCTAGATAATAATCTAGATCTAGATATCTAGATTTGGAACAGATCTACAACCTAGAATCTTCTACGTTCAAGCCAAATGACTTTTCAATTTTCACTCAACCTCATAATCCTATACATTTAAAATGTATAGATATATATGCATATATGCTAACGAAACGGCTCGAGCAATATTGATACAAACAATCACAAAATCTTTGAT
>JAWDGP010005812.1:380000-400000 GCA_033675545.1 Elysia crispata
CTCGAAAAAATGCAGTATTATAAATAATCTTATTTATGGACATTAACGCTAGTAGCATTCTAAAATCTCCAAAATTTCTGTTAGGATAATCACAACAATTTGATATAGGCACATGCCTAATAACTGCCTGAAATCTCAACCTTTAGAAAACCAAATTGATTCTGTACCTAAAGCGTTTCTAGCGAGCTGTTCTTGGAACGTTTCATCTATAAATATAAAAAAAAAGCGGTTGGGAGGCTTTGAACGCCAACTTCTCTGTTATTACCCAGTCCATATCTTTGAAACGTTGCAGACGTCTACAGCATTCATGTGGCTAGGTTCTAATTCATAAATAATCGACGCAAACGTTTTTCCTGGATTTCTCCAAAATGCTTTATTACTTCCATATAGGCTAACGTGCAATCACCAATTTCGCGCGCCATTTTTTTTCATTCCTTAGCAACGGAAGTCTTTCTTGATCAACTTGAGGTGTAGATCTAGGTTTAAATAACTGTGCGGCTAAGAGTTCCCGCAAGGCAGTGCACTTGTAAGCTCTTTAAGCGAACATTCAGAGCTTCTAATAAGGCCTAGCGTTTCAAAGGATCTAAAAAACAGATTGGGAAAGAATATAATATAAAGTCGATTTCCTTTATTCCAAAAGGAATATATCTAAATTTTGTGTTTAGAATTAGAATTATCGAGATATCTACATTCAGGTAAAGATGGACGGTTGGAGGCATACTTGGATTATGTATGTAAAAACACACGCACTCCAGCCCCGGCAAATTGACACCATTATAATGCGCTTTTAAAAAGGATCTACAAATAGACTGGGAAGTTATAAAATTTGCTTAAGAGAGTGAAGTAAAGAGTTTGGTTCGTGTGCAGGATATTTCTTATGATTTCGAAAAATACATTTTCCTTTTTACACAGCAATTTCTTTGATAAGGATCATGCTAGACCAAGTCATCGAAGTGAACAAACTTTTGTATGTTAAGGATTAAGGTAATGTTTTTCTTTTTTTTACTTTTTAAGCATAGTTAGAATACATTTGTGATCAAAACTCACTTACAGTTCAACCCACAGGCACATACAACAAAAATGTTCAATTGTCCTAACTGTGTCAAATGGTTAAATTAGTATAGCTGCAAATGTTTGTATATTTCGGCTACTCGTCCTGTTCTTTGGGAAGCCTCGGGGTCATGTCAAGCCCAAATAAGAGTACAAAATCTAAGAGTAATATGCAACTATTGTCTATTTCAGTGTCCAAACGAATAACATTGTCCCTCCCCTAGCAGGCTGTGCCTCACTCGCCAAGTGTGTTTTATTGATCAAAACAGACACAGGGGCGATTATAACATTGTGACTTGACATTCGAAGAGATCAACAACATAGACTACTTTAACCGCAAACACCTTGATCTACATCTAGATTTAGATTTTATTTGATTATGACGAAATAATGCATCTATCATATGCATCAAAGGAAAAAAAAGAAAGAAATGGTAAGCTAAAATGAAATATTTTTTTAAAAAGCTAGATCTAAGCTATCCCCCCCACCCCCTTGCAACACCATCAACACATGGCAAATTTCATCATTTCCTTTGACACTGATAATCTTTCCTCGCTACTCACTCTTGCAAACCACGTGAAAAGTTGACTCATCTTGATTTGGCGGGAAAAACGATGGTCACGTGGTAGGTGCAGAATTGCTGCACCTACGCACTCTCGAGCTCAGTCATTTCTCTCCCAGAAGGTCCATACACGCAGACGTGATACCCGGCAGATTTCAAATATCGAGTACTGGACTCAAACTTAGATCTAGATTGTATATAGTAAAATATAATTCATTTCTAATCCTATTCAATTTTTAAAGTAAGTTAACTTGGCTAAAACTTAACGTGAAGAGCTCAATAAAAATCTACTAAACTGATTTTTAGATTCAGATCTAGATCTATTCTAGCTGCACGTAATGAGCTTGGCAAAAATCTATTAAACTGATTTTTAGATCTAGATCTAGATCTAGTTGCAGATGAAGACCGAAAAGAAACTTCCAACCCCTAAGCGATGATGAGCTCTCGCATTATCTTAAAGACGAGAAGGCAAAATTTAAACATCCCTGCTGAATCGTCAAACTTGAGGACTTCTGCCTCTGGGAAGGGAGGTAAGTAATCTCTCGATACACATTATTGTAATATGTAGATCTAGTTAGATTCGGTCGCAGAGTTAAGTCCTACTTTTGCAAAATTGAAGAGCGAGTTTAACTGCTCATGGTTTAGACATGTTGAGTTATCTATTGATCTCGATCTAAAATCAAAAACTTTGTGTAGATCTAGGTTAGGTATTAATTTTAAAGGAAGGACTTCTCAATGGGTAAGGTGCCTCTATCATACTAAAGAGGGCTTCGTTTGATCGGGCCATAGAAAAAGATTGAGCTTGGTTTTTTAATGCCTCGAGTAAGTGTAAACCATTTTCTAAACAAAAAATTTCCAATTAAAAAAAATACGGCAATATATACATCCAATGTAAATTAATTATACTAAACCAACATACCCAATTGGAAATCCAACCAAATATTTATATTACATGTACTTAATATTTTGCCTCCCGCCACTGGATTAAACTCAAATCACGATGTTAGCTTTTTTTTTAAAAAGTTATTCTTACATCGCACTTAGGTACCAGTATATACACCTAATCTACATATTATAATTATTGCTTTAAAATATACTTTTTCAGCGCACATGCGCTTGTCTATACTGCCCCCCCCCCCCCCCCTTTTCCTTCCTTCTCTCTCTCTCTCTCTCCTTTTTTTCGACCTAAAAATCTTAAGTCTATTTTAGCTTAGCATCCTTAAGAGAATAAGCTAACACAGATATCGACCAAACTTCTTTTCGGCTTTAAAATTGCTTAGTGCTTAATGAATTTGATACGCTGAACTCGAATATTATGTTTTTCTTCGTCGCAAATAAACACTTTTCAAGATATAAGCATTTCTGTGTTGCACAATTTCCTTATTTGTTTTAGTTGCCTATACCAATCCGCATGCTTTTGCATATAATCATCAAACTCATCTGCTCCACTTATTTCATGACCCGGGCAGCTAGCCTTGAGCTACCCACCGCAGTCCAAGCGCATGAAGACAATTCCGAAACCGGGCGCACCACAGTCTCATTAAACCTGTGGGGTGCACTACTTTCTGATTCCGGAAAAAGAAACGGTATTATTGCAGATATCGGCCCAACCCACCCTAAGCTTTAAAATTGTATTTTTCATATGGAATTTCATATGGTGGTGGTGGTAATAATAATAATAATAATAATAATAATAATAATAATAATAATAATAATAATAATAATAATAATAATAATTATAATAATAACCATTTATAAAGCGCCGTATATCACCTTAAATAAAATGCTCTAGGCGCGTACAGATTTTTCACAATAAAAACAGTAGATATATAATTTGACATCAATAAGACCCTAAAATATGAAAGAGGGCACACAATGGCTTGTTTAAAAAGAAAAGTCTTTAAATGTCGTTTAAAATTGTCGTGTGTAAAAGATAGTTTTAAAGATGCTGGGAGGGCATTCCATTTAATGGGAGAGTAAATTGAAAAAGCCCTATCGCCTAGCGTTGAATGAGATCGTGGTACAGCTAGTTTATTATTACCACTTGATCTTAAAGCTCTATTAGGCCTATGACATTCTAGAATTTCTTGAATATAAAAAGATGTATTTTGAAAAAAATTATGAACAAAGGTCAGTACTTTAAAATCAATTCTTTGTTTAACTGGAAGCCAGTGAAGATCTTTTAAGACAGGTGTAATGTGCTGATGCTTTTTAGCACAGGATACAATCCTGGCTGCCTGATTTTGTACTCTCTGGAGTTTAGTTATTGAGTTAAGAGATACTCCAGTAAGCAATGAAATACAGTAGTCTATTCTGCTCATTACTAAAGAGCTGACTAGAAGTTGAGCAGTATCTTTATTAATATAGCTTCTGATCATGCCAATATTCTTAAGATGGTAGCACGATTGCTGACATATGTTATTGATCTGACAAGACATAGTAAAATTTGCGTCTAAATAACATCCCAGATTCTTTACTGAACTTGAAACAGGAACGCTGGAACTTTTTATTTGAACATTATTAAAGTTAAGATCTATAGGAGCTTTGTTCGTCCCAAACACGATCACATCTGTTTTATCACTATTTAACTTAAGTTTGTTAGAGTTCATCCAATCTGCAATTTCAACCACACATTTCTCGATTGACTCCTTTTGGTAAGATGCAGTCCCAAGCGTATTATCAAGTGGTACATAGAGCTGGGTGAGTAGTAGTAGTAGTAGTAGTAGTAGTAGTAGTAGTAGTAGTAGTAGTAGTAGTAGTAGTAGTAGTAGTGGTAGTAGTGGTGGTGGTGGTGGTGGTGGTGGTGGTGGTGGTGGTGGTGGTAGTAGTAGCAGTATTGTAGTGGTGGTAGTAGTAGTATTGTAGTGGTGGTTATGGTGGTGGGGGTGGTGGTAGTGGTAGTAGTAGTAGTAGTAGTAGTAGTAGTAGTAGTAGTAGTAGTAGTAGTAGTAGTAGTAGTAGTAGTAGTAGTAGTAGTAGTAATAGTAGCAGTAGTAGTAGTAGTGATTGTGGTGGTGGTGGTAGTGGTAGTGGTAGTAGTAGTAGTAGTAGTAGTAGTAGTAGCAGTAGTAGTAGTAGTAGTAGTAGTAGTAGTAGTAGTAGTAGTAGTATTGTAGTGGTGGTAGTAGTAGTATTGTAGTGGTGGTTATGGTGATGGTGGTGGGGGTGGTGGTAGTGGTAGTAGTAGTAGTAGTAGTAGTAGTAGTAGTAGTAGTAGTAGTAGTAGTAGTAGTAGTAGTAGTAGTAGTAGTAGTAGTAGTAGTAGTAGTAGTAGTAGTAGTAGTAGTAGTAGTAGTAGTAGTAGTAGTAGTAGTAGTGGTGGTGGTGGTGGTGTTGGTGGTAGTAGTATTGTTGTGGTAGTAGTGGTAGTATGGTGGTGGTAGTAGTAGTGGTAATAGTGGTAGTAGTAATGGTAGTAGTAGTGGTAATAGTGGTAATAGTGGTAGTAGTAGTAGTAGTAGTAGTAGGAGGAGGAGGAGGAGGAGGAGGAGGAGCAGTATATTCGTTGTTGTCGAGAAATTTGAAACGAAGAATTATTTTCTTTTTCGGGGAAAAATTTTAAATTAAATGTCAAACGTTACTAAAATTGTATCTTGATACTATCACCCGATGTATAAAATAACTACTTGGATCTCTTTACATATTATGGGTATGAGAATGCGGACATCGTTGGAAAGGTAGCTCTGTCTAAGCTATGGAGATCACTTTGTATTCTCAATGAATCTGTTCGATCCGTAACTGAAAAAAAAACCACTTATGTCGGCTCTCTCTGGCATGAAAATACAAATAAGCTGCACAAAATCGCCCAAAATTTAAAAGAAGGAAAATTGCAACCCACAAATTTAAGCTCTTCACAAGAAACGGTAACGAGCAGTCTTCTTGGCTTTTACACAATAATCTGCTCAAAACTTAATTTGATGTAAAACAGTAGCGAATTTGTACTATTTGTTGGTCTTTCCGACATTCTACCTTGTCTAATTCCATAGACCTTTTTTCTGTTTATATATTGTTTGTATATATCTAAAGAATTAAGCTCCATTATTAGTCCGCGCAGTCGTCTAATACTAGTAACAGCCTTTTTATTTAAACCTATGTCGCCCTAATTATTTTGAATCTTCTAAAACATTTCTCTACCTTGATAAAAGCAATATTTTTAATTTTTTTCCAGTCCCTATCAATTTATTTAAATGGATAAAGGACTATGCAATTTTAGAACTACTATTTACCCATTTGCAGCTTACTGCAACAAAATTTTCACAAATCGTGGTATTTTTATGGAGATTTTAGTGTGAATAATTTCAGTGTTTAAAAATATTTTTCAGCCCTGCTATACCCATTTTCTGTGATTTGCTGTCAATGTGGAGGGCATGGATTATGTCTTATGAACAAAGAATCAAAAGCAGAGCTCTGAGA
Source organism: Elysia crispata (assembly GCA_033675545.1). Lineage (NCBI taxonomy): Eukaryota > Metazoa > Mollusca > Gastropoda > Plakobranchidae > Elysia > Elysia crispata. The sequence continues at coordinate 386,026 of JAWDGP010005812.1, forward strand.
CCACCGCTAAAGGTTGACTGTGTGTGTGGTAAAGAACCTAACTATAGTCGCCTTTTTTATCTTCCTTCGCCCTCTCTCCTCAGTCGCGTGCCCAGTTTATTCTCCAGCCAATTTTAATTTGCTTGTTTCATCTATCGGCGCTGCTGCTTGTCTGATTGCTGTTTACACCACTATTAGATGGCAGACCACCTCTATGATCATTCTTTTGGTCCGATGGCTCCATCATACCAGTGTCGTCTTGTCGGACTTGGACTGCCTGTCGGATCAAATGAAATTCTGAAAAATAAACGTGCACGGTTCAAATAAACTTCAAAAAATCTCGCACAAAGGCATCGTCGAAATATGAGTTTAAAATACACCGTTCCAAACCAACATCTCTCGATATTGAATTGTGTTGTATTTAGACTAAATTACAAAGGACTATAATTCTTTTGTTGAACGGTCCATAAATTTGAGTTCAGCTTACCACAGATAGTTAAATATTATGTGAAACCCTGATGTATTGTTAGTGGATTATTCTTTACGCAACATTGGATGATTTATTAATAAGAGAGTGAATTCCGGAAACATGTGGATGCAATCAACATACATTCGCGTTACCTGAACAAAGGGACACAAAATTTTAGTTTATCATATTGCATGTGTTGCTTCCCGTGTTTTAAATTGATTTTGAGACGTTTTCTTCCATACACTAAAACTTACAACCTAAAATTCTTTGTCAATGAAAAAGATTATTTAAAAACTCAATCTTTCCTCGGAGTTCTCATCAGAAGAGCTCTTTTCAACTTTTCTAGTTTTATCTCACCTTTATCAAATTTGAATATTCCCATGAAAGATCAATAAAGTTTATTTTATCTATCTTTTCCAATTCTATGTACTGAACATTTTTGAACACGGGTATCACACTCGTTTATGCCATGGACATTGTTTCCTGAGTCTCTTGTTTTGTGTCAATCTGAAATGTTGTCGAGCTGGAGGACACGAAAAAGCTCAATGGAATCATTTTTATTTCTTTACGGCGTGTCTTATTTGCCTGGAATCTTCTGTTTTCTTGCTATTTTTTCTGAGATTTTTCCGAAATCTCTCAATTGTAAATCTTCTGTTAAAGCATCCGACGTGACTGCCTACATTGGATTTCTTCTGAGATTATATTTCGACGTATTCTTGTGAAGGACAAGAATTTTGCTCAAAGGTGCCTAAATATATCACTACCATGATTCCATGTACATGTATCTTCCTCAATAAAATGTTGTTACATTTGGATTTATATTCAGACATTACATTACTAATGGTATCAATGAGCTCAATAAAATCAAACATCAATATGGAAACACGAAGTCACATGCGCTGGTCTAGTACCTCTGTACGTGTGATTGAGAGCACAGCACGTTCACCGCGCATGCTGAGATTTTGGTTCCTCCTGTATGGTTATGAAGGAATCTTATTAGCATGGGCGGTAAACTACTTGAAAGGAAAAAATACTTTTTGCATAATTTTTTTTTGCACATTCATCTTTAAATGAACTTGTTCAATTTTACTGGATACGAAATCAATCACAATCAAATATGTTTAAATACGGATAATCAGGTAAAACATAACATGGAAACATAAAAGCACGTGCGCTGTTTAATAATAAATATTGTCTTGTCGAAACATACGACATGACTGCCTCTATTGGATTTCTTCTGGAAATTGTTTTCGTGAAGCACAACCATTTTGCGCAAAGGTGCCTAAAATATTACTCCTATGCTTCAATATACATGTATCCTGCACAACGCATTTCTCAATACGTTACTAATTGTATAACGGGGCGCGTTAAAGAGCCCAAAGGATATTAATTAATCATTCTACCTAGCTTCAGCCGCCTATTTTGCTCTTTTTTTTTTTGCCTGTGGTCCTCGGACAGCAACATGATTTGCTTTTTGCTCAGGTCGACTTCTATCGCCTTCGCTGCTCAGCCAGCTTCTCAAGTCCCCTCCGTCGTTTGACCAACTTCTTCTGTGGGCTCTGTTGCTTCAGACGACTTCTTTCCATCTTCTCAGTTATATTCTCCAGACAATGTTAATTTGCTTGTTTCATTTATCGATTGGGCTGTGTATATTCTTTTGGAGTGATTGGTCTCTCATACCAGTTGTGTTGTCGGACTTGGACAGTTGGATCAATTGAACACGATTCATAGGAATTTAATGAAAAAATCACATTCATTATCATATTGATTTTGGAAAAAAATTATAATACAAGAAAGATGTCTAGATTTTATCTTGATCATGATTTTAAGGTGAAAATATAAATTTCCCTAGATGTTTTATATGGACAAAACATAGTGTAACCTATATGCACAAATTTATTCGAAATGGATGCATATTCAATGAACCATAATGTTTTTTTTAAAAATCTCGCACCAAGGCATTCTTGAAACATGAGTTGCATTTAAAGTACACTACTAATGTTTCCATTTCTTCAACTTGAATTACATCTCTTTAGACTGAACTACAAAGGACCATATTTTATTGAACCGCCCATAAATAAGTTCAACGTAGCATCTACAGTTAAATATTGACTGAAACCCAAATGCACTGTAAGTGGATTATTCTTTTTACAACAAAAGGTGTTTTATGAATGAGAGAGTTGATTCCGGAAACATGTCTATGCAATTAAAATACACTCGCATTACCTGAACAAAGGGATACAAAAATGTTTTTCATATTACATGTGTTGCTTCCCTTATTTCAAAACTGTTTTCCAAAATGGCTGCTTCAATATACATGTATTCTGCACAATGAAAATTAATGTTGTTGCATTGGGATTATTTACACAGTGCAGCACTAATGGTATAAATGAGTTCACCAAAGTAAAATATTAACATGGACTCACTTGTTCTGGTTTATTATCTCTGTTCTTTGGATTGAGAGCACAGCACGTTCACTGCGCATGCTGAGATTTTTGTTCCTCCTGTATTGGTTATTCAGAAATCTAATTAGCACGTGCGGTATGCTTATAAGGAAATACTTAACGCATATTTTTTGCACATTCATCTTTGTACGGACTCGTTCGATTTTACTGGTTTCCCTCACCCTCAGTTGCAGGCTGGTTTGAGGGCTTTATTATTATCAGTCCGTATTTTAGCAAGGAGTTGAAGACTAGATCCTTTCTAAGTCTGAGCGGTCATGTAGGAAATATACTTGCTTGACAATTTTATCCAGAGATTGCTTAACTCTGAAATCTTGCAAAATGCTGGCTGGGCGTGTTAAAGAACACAACTAATATTAATCAATCAGTCTACCTAGCTTCAGTCGCCTTTTATGCTCTTCCTTCGCCTCTCGTACTCGCGAGCTTTTCATTTGTCTCTATTGCTTTGGTCAATTTTCTCTATCGTCTTTGTTGCTCGGCAAGCTTCTTCAGTCCCCTCTGTCGTTTGACAAATTTCCTCTGTCGCCTCTGGTGCTTTGGTCGAGTTCCTCTAGCCCTGTCTACTCAATTGCGTGACCAGTTAATTCTTCAGCCAATGTTAATCTGCTCGTTTCACTTATCTTGACTGCTTCGTGCACCACTGCTAGATGGTAGGCAACTTCTGAAGTCGTTCGATTGGAACGATTGCTCCATCATACCATTTTCGTACTGTCGGATCAAACGAATGTCTGAAAAAAAATTACTTCTATAATCATATTTATTGAGAAAGCGAACAAATTACAACCACCAAAGCTAGAATAACCCAGAGCATGATTTTAAGGTGAAAACAAACTTTTCATGAAGAATTTTTACATGGACGTAACACTGAGTGATATCTGTCTGTATAAAGTCATTCAAAAGTGATACATTATCAATGAACAATACAAGTCCTATTTAAAATACACCAATATTTCTAACCAACATCTTTCCAGCTTGAATTATATTTATATAGATTGAATTACAAAGGATATTTTCTTGAACAGTTCATAACTTTGAGTTGAATTTAGCACCGACAGGCAAATATTAAGTGAAACCCTGATGTACTGTGTGGATTTTACTGTTTGCACCATTGGATTATTTATGAATACCCGAGTGGATTCCAGAAATGTGGCTATGCAATCAACATACACATGCATTAACTGAACGAAGCGATACAAAACTATATTGCACGTGTTGCTTCCCTTGTTTCAAAATTGTTTCCGAATATGACTGAAGTGAGCCTTCTCTTCTTTCCCATCAATGAAATTCATTTAGCTTTTTGATGATATAATTATATTTTTTCGCCTCTAGTTTCCTTTAATCTTTCTTTTCCAATGCTATTGTGGTTAATCTTTTCGTAAGAGGTAAGCCAGTTTCGGGCGAGTCCTCTGTCGCAATTGCGGTTTGGCCTACTACATTTAGAGCCAATATTACATGACAGGTACTTCTGCGACACTCATTTTTGGGAATATTCCTTTGTAGATGCCAATTATACTTTATTAGTCCTGGCTTGCGCTGAAGAAATAAGCGGGATTGAATGAATCTTATGTATAAATTATTTCCTTATTTCATGAAGCAAACAGCAAACCACCACCAAAACCAGATTTGATATCGAGCATGGTGTTATTGGCAAGAACGTTAACATTCTATGAAAGGAGCTTTATGTATAAGAGACACTCTGTTGAACATTTCAGTAGAAAATTCAGACGACATTCTCAGAATATGAAATGCATTTGGAAGACACTGAGGCCTATATGATGTTTAAAGTCATTTCGTACAAGTTGCACCCAAATGGTTAGGAATTGATTGAATGATATTTTGTCGGAACAGCCCACAATATTTTGATTCAATTTAGCATCGACAGTTTAATATAAAGTGAAACTTTATATCTGAACAAACAAGATTATTATTGAAAATTATATTGCATGCTTTTATTTGTATAACTTCTAAATTTTCTCATAACGAATGAAGTAAGGTCTCTGTCAAAAATTTTCATTAAGCTCTATGGTCTTTCTAGATCTATTTGACCTCAAAGCTATTTTTGCCAATCTTTTTGTTTTGCCATTCCAAGTCTTCTCATCCTATTACTTTTTTTCAGTGCAATTAAATGTACTCCTCGTATAACACCTTTCTCAAAATATATTTTTGCACCTTGCGTACCTGATTTTCTTTTAGCTATGTCAGTTTCTGTAACCTGCCCAGCTTCAGATTTTGAGACTTTTTCTCTCCCACACCTGCTTTCAGAAGTCCTTGGTCATTGCTTCATAAAACGTTGATAATGATTGTTTAACACCCAATATTTCCTGTGAATTCTCATCACTGGAGTTCTGATCAACCCTCTGGAACTTCATGTCTTCAAATTTGAATTTTCCCAATAAGGATAAATGAAATTTCTTTTCTTATATCTTCTAATCCTATGAACTGAACCTTTTCGTACTCGGGCATCACATTAATTTATGCCCTTGACATTATTTTTACTGAACTTTTCTTGTGTCAATCACAAATCTTTTGTCGAAATATGCGACATGACTGCCTTCATCTAGGTTTTTTTGTTTTTGTTTTCGTTTTCTTGTGAAGCATTCAAATTTTGCGCAAAGGTGCCTGAATATATTACTATCATGCTTCATTCAATATACATGTACCCTGCACAATGAAATGTTGTTCCATTTGGATTAAAATGTACACATTACGTCTCTAATGGTGTAAATGAGCTCTATCTACAAAGTAAAACATAAACATGAAAACACGAACTCGGGTGCACCGGCTCATTATCTCTATATGTGTGATTCAGAGCACAGCACATTCCCCGCGCATGCTGAGATTTTGTTTCCTCCTGAATTGGTTTGGAAGGAATCTTATTAGCATGGGCAGTAAACTACTTGAAAGGAAAAAATACTTTCTGCATATTTTTTTTTCCGTAAATTCATTTTTAACACGGACTTGGTTTTGACTGGATTTTCTCATTCTCCATTGCAGGACGGTGTGAGTGCTTTATTTTATCAGTCTGTATTTTTGGGAGGAATGAAGACTAGACTCTAAGTCAGAACGGTCATGTAGGAAATTACTCGCTTGACAATTTTTTCAAGAGATTGCTGAGCTATGAGATCATTGCTAAAGGCAGACAGGGCGTGATAAAGTACCCAAATTAATAGTAATCAATCCGTCTACCTAGATTCAGTCGCCTTTTTTTTTTTTTTGCTCTTCCTTCGTCTCTATTACTCGGCCAACTACTTGATTTGCCTGTTGCTTTGGTAGATTTCTTCTATTGTCTGTGTTACTCGGCCAGCTTCTTCAGTCCTCTCTACTTGGCCGATTTTCTCCGCTTCTCATTATATACAATCTCTGCGCCCACTCAATTCCGTGTTAATTACATTTTGCTGGTAAACATTTGTCGACACTTCTGCTTGTCTGACTGCTTCGTACAGCACTATTAGATGGCAGACCATCTCTGTGACCATTCGATTGAAGCGATCGCTTCAACATACCGGTGTCGTCTTGTCGGACTTGAACCGCTTGTCGGATCAAATGAATGTCTGAAAAATTAACCAGCATGATTTAAATGAATTTGATGTTAAAATACATCCATATCCATATTGATTCAGGAAGCAAACAAAATACATTCATCAAACCTTTATTTAATTTAGAAAATGAATTTAAAGTTACAACATAAATTTCCATTAAAGAGTTGTACATATGGAGTGAGTGATACCTGTCTGCACAAATTCAATCAAATTGAATGCATATTTGATGAACGGTAAACAAAATGTTTAAAAAATCTCGCATAAAGGTGTTCTCGAAACATGAGCTGTATTTGAAATCCACCAATGTTTCAAGCCAACATCTATCCAACTTGAACTATATTTATTTTGACTGAATCACAAAGGATCATAAATATTATTTTTTAACCGCTCATAAATTTGAATTCAACTTAGCACAGACGGTTAAATATTAAGTGGAACCCTCATGTAAGGATTATTCTTTTTGCAATATTGACTTAAGAATAAAAAAGTGATTCGGGAAACATAGCCGGCTATACAATCAATATATTTTGCATTACCTGAACAAAGGGAAAAAAATTAGTTTACCATAATTATTGCATGTGTTATTTCCCTTATTCTTAAATTGATTTTGAGACGTTTTCTTTCATACGCAAAATCGCGGCCAATGTTTCATAAACCAATGAGAATGACAGTTTAAAAACCCAATAATTTCTAGAATTCTCATCAATAGAGTTCTGGTCAACCCTCTCGAGTTTCACCTTATCTTTCTCAAATCTGAAATTTTCTCTTTTCTTGCTATTTTCTCCTAGATTATTCCGAAACCTCTTAATAAAAGATCTCTTGTCGAAACATCAGACATGACTGCCTCCATTGGGTGTCTTCTGTTTTTATCTTTTCGATGTATTCTCGTGAAGCACAAGGATTTTGCTCAAAGGTACCCGAGTATAGCGCAAAGGTGCCAAAATATATCACTACCATGCTACAATATACGTGTATCATGCACAATGGAATGTTATATTTGGACTAATATTTACACAATTCATTACTAATGGTATTACTTAGCTCAAGTAAACGATAAACATGGAAACACGAACTCATGTGCGCTGTTTTATTACTCCAGTGCGTGTGAGTGAGAGTGTAACACATTCACCACGCACGCTGAGATTTTAGCTCCTCCTACATTGGTTTTGAACGAATCTAATTGGCATGTAAGGTATTCTTCTTAAAACGAAAAATACTTCTCCATATTTTATGCACATTAACCTTTATAGGGACTAGTCCGATTTCACTGGTTTTCTCATCCTTGATTGCAGGCCGATCTGAGGGCATTATTTGATCAGTCCGTATTTTATCAAATCTTTCCAGGCCAGAGCGGTCATGTAGGAAATGACTCGCTTGACAATTTTCGCAAGAGATTGCTGAGCTCTGAGATCACTGCAAAAGGCGGACTGGGCATGTTAAAGCACCCAATTAATGTTAATCAATCAGTCTCCCTAGCTTCAGTCGCCTTTGTCTCTTCCTTCGCCTCTGGTTCACGGCCAGCCTGATGCTTTGGTCGACCTCTTCTATCGTCTTCTCCAGTCGCCTCTGTTGTTTGACCAGTTTCTTTCGTCGCCTCTGTTGCTTTGGTGGAGTTCCTGACATTTTCTCACTTGCGTGACCGTTTTATTCTCCAGCCAATCTTAATTTTCTGGTTTCATCTATAGACACTGCTGTTTGACGGTTTCATGCACCACTGTAAGATGGTAGGCAGCCTTTGCGGCCATTCGTTTGGAGCGATTACTCCAACATACCAGTGTCGTCTTGTCGGACTTGTACTACTTGTCGGGTCAAATGAATGTGTGTGAAAAAAAAAAAAACGAGCACAATTCAAATGGCTATGAAAAAAAAAATTTTTCCAGTATCATACGGATTCAGAAACATTCTATTAAGGAGTTTTATAAGGACTCTGAGTGGTACCTGTTTGTACAAATTCAGTGAAAATGGATGCATATTAAATGAACCATAAAATTATGTATTAAAAAACACCAATGTTTTTAACCAACATCTCTGCAGCTTGAATTACATTTATTTACACTGAATTACAAAGGGCTACATATTGATAAACCGCTCATAAATTTTGATTTCAACTTAGCATCAACAACTATCCAGCTAAATATTAAGTGTATGTGCTGTAAGTGGATTATTCTTTTTGCAACAATGGGCGATGTATAAATGAGTGGATTCCGGAAACATGGCTATGCAATCAATATACACTCGCGTTACCTGAATAAAGGAATACACAATTTCAGTTTTATCATATTGCATGTGTTGCTCCCTTTTTTGAAAATTAGTTTTAAGACGATTTCTTCCACACAATCGATACCAAAAAGTCTTGGTCAATGTTTCATGAAAGAATGAAAATGATTGTTTTAAACGCCCTATATTTTTTCGAGCTGAGAGCACTTAAAACGCGCAGTCACACTACACACACACACACACCACACACAATTTAATTTTATCATTGGATGCTTCACTGCATGTCCTACTCGACTGCAATCTTCTCCTCTTGCAAATTTTGTCCTGGTGTTTTTCTTAAACCTTTCAAATATTGATCTCTTGTCGAAACAATGACTGCCTCCATTTCTTCAGGGTTGTTGTTGTTTTTTCGATGTATTCTTGTGTTAAACAGAAGGATTTTGTGCAAAGGTGTCTGGATATAATTATTTCTATTAAGCTTCAATATACATGTATCCTGTCCGATGGAAAGTTTTTTTGTTTGGATATTTAAATATTACAAAACTAATGCTACAACTGTGCTCTACAAAATAAAACATAACCATGGAAACACGAACTGGTTAATTACCTCTGTACGTGTGATTGAGAGCACATCACGTTCACCGCGCAAGCAAAGATTTGCTTGAAGGAATCTGAGCATGTGCGGTATGCTTTCTACAAGGAAAAATATATTTTTATATTTTTTATGCACATTAATCTTTATACGGACTTGTTCCATTTTACCAGTTTTCTCACCCTCAATTGCAAGCTGGTTTGAGGGCTTTATTTTAATTAAGCAAGTCTGTATCTTAGCAAGGAATGAAGGCTGAACTCTTAAGTCAGAGCGGCCATGTAGAAAATTACTCGCTTGATTATTTCTCCAAGAGCTTGCTGAGCTCCGAGATCACCGCTGAAGGCGCACTGGGCGTGTTCAAGAACCCAAGTAATGTTAACCAATCAGTCTACCTCGCCTTTTTCGTTCTTCTTTTGCATGTGGTCCTCGGCCAGCTATATTATTTACCTAGGTTGTTTTTTTTTTTGGTCTTCCTCTTTCGTCTTTGTTGCTCATCCAGCTTCTTCAGTTCTCTCTGCCTTTTGAACAATTGCTTCTCTCTCCTTTGTTTCTTTGGTCGAAGTCGTCCGACTTCTCAGTTGCGTGACCAGTTTATTCTCCAGCCAAATTTATGGTTTCCTCTATCGACACTGCTGCCAGTCTGGCTGCTTTTTCAACAACTGTTAGTTGGCAGACCACCTCTGTGGGTATTCATTTTGGAGCATTTGGCATACCTATGTCATCTTGTCGGACTTGGACTGCTTGAATGATTAAATAAATGTGAAAAAAAATTAGTACGATCCAAATTACTTAGAAGTAAAGACTGCTGTTATTATCATATTGATTCAGAACGCAAGCAAAATCAACCGAAAAATCTAAATTTGATCTAGAGCTTGATTTTAAGGTGAAAACATAAACTTCCTTGAAGAAGTTTTATAAACTGAGTGATACTTGTCTGCACAAATTCAATCAAAACGGAGGCATATTCAATGAACCATTTATGTCTTTAAAAAATCTGGCACAAAGGCATTTTCGAAATGTGAGTTGTATTTAAATAACACCAATATTTCGAACATCACTCCAGCCTGCATTATAGTCATTTTGAATGAATAACAAAGAACCACACTTTGTTGAACAGGTCATAAATTGAGTTAAATTATAATCGATAAGTTAAATATTAAGTAAAATCCTGATGTACTCCAAGTGGATTTTTTTTTTTGCATGATTGGATGATCTATGAATAAGGAATACTGAAACATGGCTAAGCAATCAAATGCACTAGCATTTCCTGAACAAAGAGATACAAAATTATAGTTTACCATATTGCATGTGTTGCTTCTTTTATTTTAAAATTGTTTTCCGAAATGATTAAGGTGATCCGTATCTTCTTCCCCATCAAAAAATTTCATTCAGCTTTTTGATGATTGTGTTTCCTTTTACCTCTTAGTCTTTGTATGAGTCTTGTCTTCTTCTTAGTCTTTTAGGATTGTTTTCGACTGAAAATTTTTTACCCATCCGTAAAACACCTTTCTAAAAATAATTAGATGCGCGCGCCTGGTTTATCTGTGCCAGCTTTGTCTCTTTAGCTTCAGCCCTTATATGCTTTTGGACGTTTTCTCCTTCCTTACAATTGCTCCCTAATTCCTCATTCTATGTTTCACAAGACCATGATAAACGCACAGCATTTTCTTATTATTCCGATGACTAGATTTACTTTCTTTCGTCTTCATTTTCTTTTTTATCTTTCTCTTCCAATACTAGTGCCGTTCACCTTTGTTTAAAAAGAAATAAGCCAGGTAGGGGATTTTTCTCTGCGGTCTACTCTTGGTGTTGTTGAACAATCTCGTCTCTTTCCTTTTGGTGCAGTCTGTCTCTTTTTGGTGGCTCACATGGAGTAGATATCGATATTGATCTTAATCGCACTTCAATCCTATGTCTAATCTCCTCATCAAGCTTGTCAACAAATTCAAAGACATTTGGGTGAGGGCTTTTGAAACTCTTGGCAAAGTGGGAATGTGCAGCCTTTTTTTACACACAAAATTAGACTCTACAGGACTATCGAATTGCACCTTTTTGCCGAGAGGCTAACTGTCTCTAGGGTTGTAATTTATCTGAAAAAAAAAAATGGCTATACCCCATAATTTCAGAAACGTTTGAGTTGGCATGTTTTACACACTTATTAAATTATTTTAACATTGGCCACAAGGCCTGACGGGGTGTGTTCTCCTGGTGAGGCCCATCCTGTACTGCAGGATCACACAATATTTAAATTATACATTACCCACAATAAAGCGACCATATTACTATTATAGTCCTGACAATATAAAAATCATTTCTGTCTGATAATTTCATATAAACCACACTTACGGTGGCCTCAGATCACTCTCGAATAAAATTCTATTAGTCGGATTTCTATCGTCAACGTTCTTCTCAGATAAAATGTCTTCGTTAGTTTTGCCTCGCAATTCATTGTGTCTTCGTAGTTTTAAATGGACGGGGTTTTTTTGTGTTTGGGAGAATTTCAAAAAAAATAATTTTTACTGGTTCAATATTCTAGTGGTTTTGAGAGACAGGATAGACAAATAGCAAACAAATCTAGAGACAAAGCAAAAAATCGAAGTGAATTTATCAAAGTTGACGAATATTTCAACTTCTCTTTATTTATGTAGTTTTATAAGGGTTCCAGCAGGAGGTTGTTTTAGATTTTACAAAGAATGTAAAAAGATACAGAATTCTATAAGAATAACTCGCTACCCAGAAAAAAAAATGTTCAGACCTGCGGGAGGAACTTAAAACTTGTTCTAGAGACTAGAACACCTTGTCATGAAGTATTTAAACAATAAAAGAGAACAAGCTTAATGTTAAATGTGTCTAAAGAGCAAAAAGGTTTGCAGTATGAGAGGAAAAATCAGTCATTGATATATGCGTTAAATGAAATCAATAGTGAGGATGAAGCATAAAGTGCCCTAAAAGTTGCACTAAACGGAGAAACATATTGTTTTAGTTAATGGTAAACCTTTTAGTTTAGGATTTTCTAACATTGCATCTGATATTGCAAATAGTATGGTTGAACAGGCAAAAAAACATCAAAGAAATAGATAGTTCTATGAATTTTGAAGATAGGACGGGGAATGAGATCTTTGAAGAATATGTGTCGAATATGAAATGTCTTACGTCAGACAGAGCTGCCAACGTAAAACCTTTCAACGAAAAAAAATGGATGAATGGTTTAAAACAGTCTTGAATGATGAAAGTGTAGAGACTGATTTCTACTATTGTAACGCCCATTTCTTGTTAGGCTTTTATTCAGCCGCCGATAAAGCAACTACGGAAAAAGAGAATTAATTAGTGAACACGGTCCATCTTGAGAGATCGTTTGTCTAAATTTAGTAATTTTAGATGAAGCTGAAATGATGTCTATGTTTGAACATTTTCATTTATTGACGATTGCGCTGTTAAATTTTTTCAAAGAAAAGTGCTCTGTTCATGTTGTTTTTACAACTTTTCAAAGGACTGTGAGGGAGTGTTACAAAGTTATGGAAAGGGGAAGTTTTTTGCGGGACGATAAGGCAGGATGGAAAAAAGATACTTTTAACCCAATGACCAATCTTGCAGCGGAAAGATTGTTCGGTGATTGTACTACGATATGTCATTGAGTAAACGGAAAAGAACCTCATTGCATTTCAGACCAATAACAATCATGTGGAAGCGAAACGACACAACTACATGGTTTAATAATTTCAGTGATACTGAACAGAAGAGATTAACGGGGGAAGAAAATGAGAACATGTGCTGTCAATTTGTATGTGCAGAGCATATCATACAGAATGAGAAAGATGTTAATAATGCAGTAAGACAAAAAAATGTAGGAGAATAAAAGGAAATAAATGAGAAAGAAAAAAAAAAAGCAGCCATATTGATCGAAATTGTTTCAGATGGAGGTGCATGCAACACAAAAGATGATTTCATTTGGATAATGTAATAAGTGTCGATAATGCCAAGTCTCTTAGAAATCAGGTGCGATATAAAAGCAAATTTTTTAATAACGAAAAGCATCTTAAAGTCTCAGGCTATACTAAATAATTTACAATCGCTAACAAAGCCAAATCGAAGGTGATGAGATTGAGAGTGAAACTCTGTCTACTTCAAAAAGAACATAAGTGGTTTCAGACTCAGAAGACTCAGAATAGTTTTTTTTTTTTTTTTTAATTCTGAAATATTTTCAGATAGCGCATCAATTCTTTTTTTTTTCATCATTCATTGTTAACGTAATACACTTGTTATTTTCTCATGGTCTTTTATAAATTATTTACATGTGAATACCATTGTTAAATAATTTGACATCGTTGTTTGAACTAACGGGAATCCAAAATTCATATATATTATCTTCACTTGTAATTTTTTTAAATTACATATCTTTCAATTTTTTCTCTTAGCGTTCGAATGATAGAAATGGTTTTTTAATGTACATTTTTTTTACTTGTACGAGACTTCACCTCTGCATTCAAAAAGGCTACATGTATTTTCTTCGATTCGTCTTAACATCTATCAAGGCTATTAAGGAAATCGCAAATATAGTATACATACGTACAGTGTATTTTAATATTTTTAACATTGAAAATAAAAATTGTTTGATCTTGAAAGTATGTTTTTATTGCTTTTATGTGAATACTACAATGTATGCCTGTTGTGTTACATGTAATAGTTTGGCGTTGTGGGAAAAATTCCAATGTATATG
>JAWDGP010005812.1:405000-415000 GCA_033675545.1 Elysia crispata
TAAAAAAGGGGGGGGGGGGAGAGAGAGGAAACACAAGAATGGGAGATATGAACGAATTGAGATTTTGGAAAGATTTATGTAACTTAACAATTTATTGAATCCACTGAACTCTTAAAACCAAGAAGAAGCCCAGGGATTTTATTTCTGTTTCGCTTATATCGCATGTGAAGTATAAGCTTCACATCATTTAAACGATTAAGCTTTTTCATGCTACGAAATATTAAGTCTTGCTTTAACTTATAATTCGACAATACTTTAATATACCTAAGGAAGGGACAAAACTATTTCTCTTGCCAATTGCATTAATTTGATAAACATGCTATTAATTACAAAAAGATCCCGTAAATATTTTCCACAATTTCAAACTATTAGACCGCTACTAAGCAAGTGTCAGTTTCAAACTCAGATGGTAATTTGCGTTTGATGGTGAGTGTAGCAAACCTCGCGATAGGTGCAGGATAATTATTATCGTTTGCAAGTGATTCTCCAATGACGCAGAAGCTATGAGTTAGTCATCTCCTTTCACAATATAGAGCAGCCCCAACCAGTTCTGGCTCTTGAATCCGCAAGAGTCTCTTGTTGAAATAGCACGTCTTAAAAAAATATCCATATCTCTCGTAACTGTTCAAAACAGCTTTTAAAAATAAAGTACAAGGTATTAGGAAAAAAATAGAAATCTTAACAACAGCCCTTCATCTTGCATAGACGGATCTATTTCAGTTTCGTCATACTTCTCAGTGATTAAAGAAAATTCTTAATTTGTTTGAAAGAAACATCCTTCAAAAACTTTTAATGAATATGTAACCATAACATTTGATAAAAGTATATATCGATGAGTTCTATCAGTAATACCCAATCTATTGGATAATCTGTCATCAGCTACCAAAGCGATTAGAAAACCCTTCCTGAAAACAAAATCTGGACTACGTTTAACAATATAAACAAATGCAAAAATTTTCCTTTGTATCAAAGACATAAGAGAAATTTGTACTAGAAGAGCTTTCGGAGTTCTCACATTAATACATTTTTTTTTATTTCAACTCGTGAATCTCCTTAAAGAACACTTTATAAAAGTTGGAACTTTTTATTAAAACCAACTATGTGTCTTTGTGCCAAGGAATCTCGGTTTTAAGATTTATATTGTATTTATAGCATGTGGCGAAGATCGTGAAAATCACAGCCTGGTGTATTTCCATTATACGGACCAAAGCATAGCTGTTAAAGACTGAATTTTTAGAAAAGTTACTTGGCTCGGTCAGTCATACCTGCCATATCTCTTACTTGCTTGGCACAACAGAGCTGCCGATTCCGAATAGGATTTCTTTTAGAAAGCTTAGGATACATTAAGCTAATAAAAGAACTATGTTGATGTTTAGTATGAGATCACCGTGAACTGTATAAATAAACTTATATCCTGGACATCTAAAAAAAAAAAAAAAAAATTCCCAGCTTATCGAGACCCCCTCCCCCCCTAAATATATATATATATATATATATATATATATATATATATATATATATATATATATATATATATATATATATATATATATATATATATATATATATATATATATATATATTATAACATGTTACGCTAAGCGTAATGTTCATATCTTGGGCGAGAAAAAAAAAAAAAAACATAGTAGAAAAATTGCATTGTATTCAAAGCTGAATTTGTCCGTTATTTGCAGCCATTAAAAAACGAAAAATATTGGGCGAGTTTGAGGTTGTAATAAAAAAAACCCAGAAAGTTAAACCTTATTCCATTGATAAAGTATTGAAACAGACGACAGAAATATATATGAACATAATACTCGTAATGCTATTTTTCCAAATCTTTAAGAAAGTCCCAGGCTTTTTTTTCCCTAAGACAACATAATTATTATCAGTAACTCAGTTCCTGTTTTAATTATTTTGTTTTATTATGACTGCCTATTTATGTGCTTTTTTGAGTTACAAATATCTTACGGATGATTCATATTCATGCAGGATTTTGTTATGATCTCTCTTGGGTTAAACAATTAATGGACAGAATTTTTACAACACGGACCTTAATTTTCCGACAAAAAAAATTTAAAGGTATTCCTGTATGAAAGTAATATGTACAGGGCAAAAACGTTTGTGGCGAAAGTTTATTGATTTACTTTCGGACTAAGAACCCTCCCATTGTAAGGACACATTTCGTGGAATACGCTTTAAAGACAAAAACAATTTCTCCATTAATTCTTTCTAAAAACAATTGCGAATGTCGCCGATTAGTTACAGTTGATAAATTCTGTCTTTAAACTTTGGCCTTGGGTTTTTATTCAGAATCTGAAAAAGCGTTCAGGAAGCTGTTGTAATGAGAAGATTATTGATTTACATAAAAGCACAGACTGATGGCAACTTAAAATGAACTGACTATCAACTTCGCATTCGTGTGAAATGTGGTCCATTCATCTGTTAATGCTCACCCATTTTCCCATGGACTTCAAGGGTTATAATATTAGACTTATTTGAAGAATCCATTCCTCTTGTATAATTATGCTTTTCTCACGAAACTACTTTTTCGTAAAAAACATTTAAGCTGCTTAAAGATACTGCAAGTATCGATAAGCTGAAAAAAGTATATAATTTCCGTGGTTTCCTTCACATTTTGTTTATAAAATTTTATTGTCATCTTTTTTTCCTTCAATTGTTTCTTCTGTTCTCTTTGGCTTCGTTGTGCCGATAGTAACACCAACCGGAGTATTTTGAACCTGTAGCTGTCATTCACAAATAAATCTAAGGTGGAATATCGCTTCGTTTTCCTTTTTTTTTCCTACGCCTTTGTGCCAGAAGGATATGGACGCGACAGTATTTTTTGCTACAATACGCTGATCTCTCATAGCTAGGTGGCGACCCAAGCTTCAGGAAGTCTAAGATATCTTAAAGTAAGAAAATGAATATCAGTTGTAATTCTTATTACATTGTTTTGTCATCAAAAGGCTTTTATTAGAAAAAGCAAATCTTTTAAAACAGATCAGCATTCGCGAGAAAGGAACACTAATTCAATGTTGTGATTATAAAAATTCATTGCGCTTTTAATTTGATTATTGATTTGAAGGGACTTGTAGGGGACCTTATTGTCACTCATAGGAGTAAACTTAACTCGGGAATTATTGACCACTCTGAGCAAAAAGTTAGAAGTCCCCTAAGTTTATCGAGGAATCTTATACAGAGCAATATTATTCAAAGTCATTATATTTGTTCTTGACACCTAGAAGAACCTTGCACACTAGGGATAATTTTGAACGGCTAGGCGAAAATGGAATGAAAAAAAAATGTGGATAACATGTGATACATATTCAACTTACGGTTGCTTTTCTCATAAGTGTAACAAAAGGCTAACGTGTAAGTCATTTCAGTTTGAACAAAATTCACTAGCAAAATAAGGAAAGTCAAAATTTCAATATTATCTTAGGTACTGAGCATTATTCTCCCAAATACTCTTTTCCAATAACAATATCGGAAAATTTCATAGTTTGAAAGCAAGAGTTCCAACATCAATGCCTAAACAGTAATGTTGAGTGGCTGGTTTTAGCTTTTTAGACTTCTTTCCTCAGGTCGCTCTGGGTGTTTGTATACTCATTTTGATTTTTAACCCATCGACCACTTTTATAAACTTTTATAAAATCTCTTTGTACATATAGCATTACTATTCTCTGGTTTCGAGGAGAGAAGCTGAAATTCTTAATTCACTCTTAATCAACGTCAAATTGAACTAAACTGTATTATCAGAGCTTGGATTGAGGACTCTTTTAATCTCTTATGTCAACGACCGCGAGACAAGATGGATACAGGGTAAGTTGCAAAGATACTAGATGTAGTCTCAGTAATTTGTACGTCTCCCAAGTTTCACCAGGTGTTCTACTCATAACAAGTAGTTCAAACAGGTTTTATTCAGTTAGTTGCAGGTCACTTTATCAAAAACCGTGTCGCAACATTCGTCTCTCAAGTTTACATCAGATCGGTTTGCCTCGCGGGCTCTTCGTTGCTTTTGGTAGGCTTGAAATGACCGATGGACACCTGTGCATTTTGACACCACCAACGGCTTTCTCAGTCTTGGCGCCTGGTGACGAGGTTCCGAGCAATCCCACAGTCTCACGCCTAAAATTAATAGGCCTTCTTAACTTATTATCACTTGTTGATCGTTTTCCCACAAGGAAAAAGCTGAAAATTGTACACGATAATTTGGAGGTTTCAACTGTAACTACAACATTCGTTTAGGACCTGCATACGCTGAATTGCACTTTATTCTATTTTACTCTTAAAGAATATGTTATAAATGTAAAAATCTTATTATTATTATTATTATTATTATTAATAATAATAATAATAATAATAATAATAATAATAATAATAATAATAATAATAATAATAATAATAGTAATAGTAATAATAATGATTTGCAGATATCATCCCAACTCACGTTAGGCTTCACAATTGAATGTTTCCCGACGAATTCGAAACTTGTAGTTTAATGTGATTTTAGAGCAACACAAAAAAGCTTATACCTTGAAAAGCATTTATTAGCACTAATTACATTTAGTGTATGAAACTGAGCACACTAGCAAAGTATGAGAGTCGACAATAAGACTTTCAGCATCTTCCTTTTATTACTGCGCTTTTCCTTTCGATAACTAGCCCTATTTATGAAAAGAAAAAATGTTTTTAGGTGAGTCCCTTATACTTTTCCAAACCAAATGAAAACATTTAAGATACTCCGGTAATTCAAGAATCGGAAATGAATTTTACTATATTTTACTATCAGTATAACTCTTTGGATGCTAATGTAGAGCACATAACTGTTGTATTTTTAGTTGTTTTTTTTTTTTTTTTGTGGATCTATCATACTAATGTATAACATTAGGAATAATGTTTAAAAGAAAGCCTAAGTTTTTTCTTTATACAAGAGTATTTTTCCAACTTATTCAAAATATCCTTCTCACCGCTATAGCCGACTCTGGAACCAAAAAAAAAAACCTTTTAAAAGTGCCACCGTTGATAGTGGAATGATCAATCTTGTATTACGACTCTAATTTTTTTTTTTTTTTTTTCTTCTTCTTCCTCATTTTCTCCTTTTTCCCCTCTCTCTCCTCCTCATTCGTTGACGTCTTCTCTCCCTCCTCTTTCTTTTTTTTTTTTTTTTTATTTCTCGTTCCGCTCTATATTTTAAAACTATTGTTGTTGTTGTTATTATTATTATTATTATTACAATCATCATTATTATCATCGAAATGGATGGGAATGATAGAAATTTACAGGTTTTTCTTTAAATTCCTACTCTCCTCTTCTTCCCCACTATCCCCACCTTCACAATCTCTTTCCTTGTTCAGTTGATGTCCCGGCATTCTCAAACAAATAGATCCCTGCCAAAAGTTTCACACCTTTTTAGCCCTCAGGCCAAAGAACGTACAGGCCAACCAAGGTGGGTGGCTAGAGTCACGTGATATCTCGATGCTTCTCGCGGAGTTCCGCGGAGGCCTGTTGGCGCGGCAATCCTTCACAAGCTAATGTCCGTCTTTTCGTCACCTCGTTGATGACACTAGTCTTGTTGTTTTAGGAAGATGAGCAATGCAGAATGGCCAAAATATTTATGAAATGGATTTTGAAATAACCTGGAGTTCTCAGTAAGTCCACTTGCAGATTAAAATGCACTCTCCCCTACTTACACACACCATCTTTTTTTATTTAAACTGGAATAGCTTCGTCTCCGTAAAAGTATTATAAAAAAAATCTACCGAATGTATTACAACTCATAAAAATTTGCTTTCTATTCCCTTTGTGTTGTCCATATGAAAGATTCTCCGAGAAACTTAGTTCTCAAAGGACCCTTCAAAGTACAGCATAGCTTAAGAGACTAAATAAACAGTATAACTGCTTCTAAATTTCTAAAAGTAACCTTTTTTATTTTGGGAGGTATTTCTTTTCTGTTAGCGTGTGTACAATAGGTGAATCACAGTTAAATTGCACACAATTGGTTATGGATGGTTGAACGGTTGGTTTATTAACTAATGGGTGTGGTGCGTACATGTGTTTAGAGAATAGAAGTACGCAGTTCTGCTGCTGGAGGACGTAAGAATTTCTAGCGCGGACAAATACAGTAATAGGGCACTACAGATTAGCTGTTTTCAGTCCTTTGTTTTCGAAGTTGGGCGTCTGGATGAGCTAAGTGAAACCGGAAGCAGAGATATTCTTGTTTGATCATCACAGCACAGATATAAAAGGAAGAACGAATAGATTTAGTCTAAGTTGAATATTCTAAGCTATAATTATTGTGAAAGCAGAGACAAAGATAATTAATCTGGAAGACACGCAGATCTGGTCTAAATTTATTACACGACTGTTTTGTTTGTTTTTTTTTTTTTTTTGGTATTGTTGCTGGTGCTGATTTTCTTTTTACATGTTTTTTGCTCTTGTTTATTTTCTTCGTTTTCTTTCTCTACCTATCTTTGTCATGTCATGCAGGAACTCTTTTACTGTGAAGAAAATTGTTGGTGAGATGAATCTGATCTTATGTCCTGTTAATTATACTTAACGATGGGCTGGAATTCACTTCAGAGTCATTTTTTTGTTTGATAGGCGTAAATCCTTGACTATCTGCTGTTAGCATAACTATTTGCAACATTTTGTAACAATTTAAGGGCCGGTGAGTAGTCACTAAGAATGACAATATCAATCTAACCGCTCCTTTCTTGTTCATTTACATGATTTATTTGTGGCCCTACGGTTTTTAATTCTGCTCGAGCATTTGTGGGACTTATACACTTAAGCCAAAGATCTGTTTTGCTTTGCTGTTATTGACCATTGTCCCCTCTTCCTCCTTTTTTTTAAAGTTTTATCACTATTACAGGTATAAACCAGGGCTAACAATTTAAGTCTCAAATAAGCAAGGGGATTGGAAACAGGCGTTTTAATAGATTCATAATATTAACGCGGTGTGTAAAGGATGCCCAAAGTATCGATGTTGCACATAACAAAATGTTATGTGCAGTTTTACCTCCTATTTTTCCTGAAAAATAAATTTATGCATATTTTATGTCTTTTTGAATGACAAACCTTTGACATTACTATCCAGGACTGCGACTAATGCATTAGTTTACTGTACTGATGTCAAAAGTTACTTTACACATAAAATTACGTCAGGTAGCTGTGCAGAGCCTAGGAATTATTTATGCCATGATGTCTCCATATTTCATGGATAAGAAACACTTAGAGACTGGCTTATGGGTCGACTAGTGAAAAGCGCAGCCGAAGTTTAACTAAGACTATTATTGAATTAAATTACAAACCCTCGTCAGACCAAGAGGGGTGGACAAAATGTCCCAAATTCAATAACATGGTAACAAATCTGCGACAATTGGCCAAACAGGATTCTAAACAATTTTGGAAATTCTTACAAGCAGAAATCAGCAAATCAAAACCTTAGTTGTGGACTTCCTTATAGATATAGCCAGCTTGGCTGTAATATTTTGATACATTTCTATTTAATTTTTATTCATTCTTTCCCATGTAATATTAATGTTACCATTGACCGTGCAATTTCAGCACACTAGGGTCTCAACCACATCCATTTATTTTCTACGCAATGCCCGCGCTTGTACCACAAGGTGCTGGCTAGTGACACAAAAAGCCAAGAAATGCAGATTCTTTTGTGGTGCCCGCTTGTATGAGTTTTCTATTCTAAAGGACAATTAGGGAGTAACTACCAAAGCAGTTGCATACCCTTCTCGTTGGTTTGCTTCGCCTGCGTTCAACAATTCTTAAAGGCTGTCTACCCTGCTAGTAGACTTCGTGGTGAGTTTCATTGTCGAATTGCCCTGCCCTAACATGCGTTGCTGTTGTTGTTGTTGTTGTTGTTGTTGTTGTTGTTGTTGTTGTTGTTGTTGTTGTTGTTGTTGTTGTTGTTGTTGTTGTTGTTGTTGTTGTTGTTGTTGTTGTTGTTGTTGTTGTTGTTGTTGTTGTTGTTGTTGTTGTTGTTGTTGTTGTTGTTGTTGTTGTTGTTGTTGTTGTTGTTGTTGTTGTTGTTGGCATCCCGGCTGTAAAGGGCCATTCTGGGATCGACTTGCCACGCTTCTCCAAGTCAGACGATCCTGGGCTTGATCTTCGTGTAGATCTGGTTGCCAGTCTATTCTTTGATGTCGTCGTACCACTGACGTCTGGGTCTGCCCCTTCCTCTTTTACCATATATTCTACTTGCGAGGACTGTTTTCTGTAGGCTGACATGTCTTGAAAT
This sequence comes from Elysia crispata, assembly GCA_033675545.1. Classification (NCBI taxonomy): domain Eukaryota; kingdom Metazoa; phylum Mollusca; class Gastropoda; family Plakobranchidae; genus Elysia; species Elysia crispata. Next base: position 413,261 of record JAWDGP010005812.1, read on the forward strand.
GTGACCAAAATATGACAACTTGTGTGTACTTATTTAAGATAGCAGTATTTTCTCAACACTAAATCTACTCAAAATTTCCTCATTTGTCGTTCTATCTTTGTAGCTAACTCTTGCTAAGCGTTTGAATATCCACATCTCTAGGGCTTCAAGTTTCTTGGTTGATTCTACAGTTGTTTCTTTGCCGTAGAGGAGTATTGACTATACATGTACATAGAAGTTGATGGCTCTAAGCCTGAGAACTAGTGAAATATCTCTTGACATAAAAATATCATTTAATTTGATAAACATTGATTTGGCTTCTACAATGCGAATCTCAATTTCCTTATTACTTTTGCCTTGGTAATTGTTTGGCCTAGATATTTAAATTGCTGTATTTGTTCAAGTTGTTTTCCGTCAACTTTGATTTTTGCTTGAATGTGCATCGTTTTCGTTTTCTTCGCATCCACGTCAGGACCATTTTGTTCACTTGTACTCTTCACTACATCAAAGATTTTCTGAAGGTCCTCGTTGCTGTTGGCCAGTAAGGTGGTGTCGTCTACTTAGCGTATATTGTTGATGTTTTTGCCGTTGATGTTGAGGCCATTCATGTGATTTGATTCCCGGAAGATATACTCTGTGTAAATTTGGCTTTTGTTTTTTTGGGGGAGCGTGATAAAGACTTGAGTCCAAACAGTCATCGGATAAGTGGCCACATTCATAAATTTCGTTGCATAAAATTGCTCCATCTCTTCTTTATTTCTTCAGTTTCAAAGAAAATTTTGCCATCTTTACTTATTATGCATCCTCCAAATGGTGGTTTGGTTTTGGAATTGGACAATTCACGGATGCCTTCGTGGATTTTGTTGCTTTTGTTTCTGTATAATTCCCCTAATTCTTTGCACTTTTCTGACAGCCATATCTCTCTGGCCTTGATGCATTCCTTCTTTATCAATTCATTTATCTTCTTGTATTTTTCTAGATCGTTCTCGATCTTTGCTTCCTTGCGTTCATGCATGATGTCTAGGGTTTCGACTGTTATCCATACTTTATTTTTGTTTTTCTTTTTCTTAGGCAAGGTGGTAAAGCTGTGCGCCATTCTGTCTTTCAGCGCCTTTTATTTTCTGTCGATGCTTTCTGTCAGGTCAATTAGTTCTTGTTCTTGTGAGTTAACCCAAGAGGGTGGGCATGCCTGTCCCTACAAATTTACATGAAACCTGGTGCGGCGGAAGGAACAGAAGTAACGAAAGTACCTGATAAACCACAAGGCGTAGCAGTTAGGCATCTGGCATACCTAACCAAAAGGTATGAAGGATGGGACAAGGCACGAAAGAAGTCTCCGACCAGCTACCGTGAAAGGGATTGGAGCCCCATCACGTATCTTCCAAAGAAATGCCATTAAGATACAAATCAAAAGGAAAATAAGTCGTACAGGAGAATCTGACCCGCATGCGGAGGAATCTGTTGTAAATAATTTACAGGGGAGAGGCTCGAGTTCAGGAAATTATTTTCGATGTAATGGCGAAGGTGACTCAAACCCGCAAGGAAGGTCACCGTGTGACAAAGTGCAACTGAAATCACGAAAGCGCAGTCTTACCATAACTACACGGAATGTAAGAACACTACTACAGCTAGGAAAACTGGACAACTTATGTCAAGAAGCTGGGGTCAAAACTGACAGTATTTGAGTAACAGAAACCAGATGGACTGATGAGGATTGCATCAAGAAAGAGAACTACAGTTTTATTCACTCTAGAGGAGCTG
>JAWDGP010005812.1:420000-460000 GCA_033675545.1 Elysia crispata
CTTGACTTCTGCATGATTTGACTTTATTCTCATAACAGACATCAGTTTTTCCGACTGCATTAAATTTAAACTGAAGATTGGAGTCTAGCCACTATTTGTGAACGGACGAGCAGGTAGACACCTGACATTCAGAAGACTGAGGTAAGTGATCATATTTCAAAAGTTCATTCAAATTTCAAATATATTTCCTAAGAAGATTGATCTTTGTAAGTATATGTCAAGACTAATAGTCGTATAAGTGAAAAACTTTTAAAATCAAAGGTAGATTAATTAATTTCAAGTTTGCATCGTTACCTTTGTTTTTAAGTTACAGTTTCTGTTTATATCGCACTGCGCTTTTGATATATGTAGTAAGCCATTCTGTTGCCGCCTTGCACATTTATATTCTTTTTTACAATTGATTTTCCCCTGACCAAAAAAAAACAAAAAAAAACTCAATAAGACATTTAATGTAAAATTTCACATGCCTTTGTCACGCATGTTTTTGGCTTCACTCAATATCCTACTACTTTTGTAAGCATGAATAAGATTTCAAAGAGTTTCTCATTTGTCATACGGTCTAATATTCTGCATCACTCAATATATAATATGTGCATAATATCATATGTGCATAAAAAAAATTTTGCGTTAGCTGCAAGCATAGAACTCAACATGTAAAATTACTTAATAAGCCTTTGAAAATCGTTTCTGAGTCTGAAAAACTCGATTATTTCTCTCTCTCTCTCTCTCTCTCTCTCTCTCTCTCTCTCTCTCTCTCTCTCTCTCTCTCTCTCTCTCTCTCTCACCTCCTCGTCCCCCCCTCCATTTTTTTTTTTTTTGGGGGGGAGGGGGTAATCTTTATTATTATTGTTTTTTCTTTTTGTGTTTTGCTGTACTATGATGTAACTTTCGCGGGAAATATTTTTCGAGGCAACAATTTATACCCGCCAAGAGCGCATGTTTGCAACAATATTAGTTAAAACATTTTACTTTACACTGTTATAAGACATATTCGTGAAGGTACCTGATAGCTTTTGAAATGAGTGCAGGGCAGATTGTCGGTCTCAAAATTAGATATTTTATTGCGATTTTATCAAACCACTTGAATACTTTGCAATGGTATAAATAAGCACAAACTTTTACACCATTTATCATGTTAAATAATCAGAAGTGAGAACATTTAGAAAAGGGAAAAGAAATAAAACAAAAAGAGCTCACAAAGAAGACAGAAATAAGGAGAATAATGTTCTGGATTACAAAATTATTAATACATTGCAAAAATTAAGTTTATCCACGCGATTTCAAAACTTTTAGAGAAGAAAGCATTACAGGCTTATGTCCTAGATTCAAAATAACACTTTTAATAGCACCGATCGGCAGTACAAGGGAGTTACTGATCTTTATGACCGGCGCTATCAACTTCTCAAGTGAGTGCCACAGAGCATCATGAGGTCATGACCCTCTTGAATTATTAAGTTTCATCTCGGGTTACTTCAATATTAACCTCTTCAAAGATAATTATGGAATAACTTGGGCATAGTCTGCAACTGAAATGAGATGTAAAATACCCTCGCTTTGTATCTCACGATTAGGCTTCCCTTGACTCTTTAAGTTCGAATTTTTGACACAGCATGGAGCATATCATTCATTTCATGCATGTGTTTCACAGTATCTTTGTCTGTTCTTCTTTCCTCCCTCTCGTGCATTCTCATCAACTTCTCAATAGTTCTCTCTCTCTCTCTCTCTCTCTCTCTCTCTCTCTCTCTCTCTCTCTCTCTCTCTCTCTCTCTCTCTCTCTCTTGCATTTTCTTTCTTTTTCTCTCATGTCGCTCTCGTTATCTCCCTGTTTCTCTCGTTATCTCACCATTTCTATCTCCTTTCCCCTCCACCCCGTCTTCTCTCTTTGAGTCTTATTTCTTCTTCCTCTCTTTCTTGTTCTCATACCAACCCTTCAACTGATCTTGCTCTCTCTCTCTCTCTCTCTCTCTCTCTCTCTCTCTCTCTCTCTCTCTCTCTCTCTCTCTCTCTCTCTCTCTCTCTCTCTCTCTTTCTCTTTCTCTCTCCCGCTCCCCCTCTCTCTCTTCTCTTCTCTCTTGCTTGTCTCTCTAAATTTTGCGTTTTCTGTCTTTCTCTTGTCGCATTTATTATCTTCTTGTTTTTCTCGCCTTTCTGTCACTCAATACTGCCCTCTTTCTCTTAGTCTCTTTTTCTCTCTATCCACCTTTTCTTACCTTCACCATCTCCCTCATTCCTCCTGCTCTCTCATCTCTCTCTCGCTCTCTAGCCTCCCTTTCTCTTTTGTCGTCTCGATTAACTACATAAGTTTCTATCTTCTCCCTCTTTCTTTCTATTCTCCATTATCGCCTATCTGATTCTTTTTTCTCTCTTGACATTCTCTGCTCTCTTGATTTCTCTTTCTATCTCTCCAATCTTCAAAGCATAGTTTTCTGGTTTGAATGCTAAATAAAGTTAGATCTCTTGAATGAATAGCGTTCACAAAATTGTACCTACTTGTTCATTCGCTTTTAACTTAGCGAAACATTTATTGCTTCAGGGATTTGAATGCTGTTTCTCATGAAGAGGTCGCAGGATAGCATGGCAAGATCTTTTCTCTTCTGCAGGGGATCTTCAGTTAAGGTTATTTATGTTTTATATCATTTTTGCCGTAGCAACACTTTCCAACCAATCGGCGGGGTGTTGTATTGTGCGATTTGAAACTTGTTCTGCCGGTAGGTGTATTAAGGAAACAAGGATATAGGCAGGTGATGCCTCGATCCCTATGTGTAAAATTTATCTTTAGAATATGACAATCTTCAAATAAGTAATGGAGGGGTCCTTGTATAGTGCCATACCTTCGTGATTAAAGTACTCGATCTAATTCTTTTTCTTGGTTGGAATTGCACCCTGCATTCTACAACTGCAGAAGATCTTTAATTTCGCTTGCTCTATTCTCTGGATAAACCATTCTCACCCGGACTCCTTGATCTTCAATAGCTTCTGTAAAAAGGCACGCCAGGAGACTAAATCGCCTGGAGATCAAAAGATATCCCTGAATTAATCTGAGTGCGATTGTTTTAAATATTCAAAGCTGCAGCAGTTGACACTGAACGAATTGTTCATACTTCTCCGACAGTAAAGGAGTATGTTCTTTTACAGCTTAGCTTTGTCGCATGATACCTCTTACATTTTCATGCGGCGTCATCGATCTTCTTTTTTTTTTGTCTCCTAAATTCTGGATTGCACTGGAATGATTTGCCGAGGCATAAATTTATGTAAAGATGCAACAAACACCACGAAGAGAGTGGTCATCCATGTTGATCTTAATTGAAAAAATATATTTTAAACTCTTTTGTAAAGCGTATTTTGATTTTTGCCTTGGCTGTTAGTTTTGGACCTCTTTAGGAATAATGGTGTTGTCTTACTGTAATACTTCGATTGTGAGTCTGCCGCGCGAGTTAGTTAGGAAAAGGAAATGATGAAACCCTCTGCCACCTTTAAAAATGTATTGGAAGCATGTTCCTATAATGGATTGCCATTTTTCCCTTTATATTCCCGGATTTTCACCCTGCATCCTCTATTTCACTTTTGTCCTCTAAGTTTTCTGAAATATCATCGGCCTACGGGGCTTATTTTGGCTATTGAGATGATCACTATGGATACCAAGGTGACCGCAAAACTCTCCCGATTCCCTCCCATTCCGCTTATGTCGTGAGTCCAGTTCTCCGTGCCAGAAGGGGCCCGATCACTGATCAACACTGTAGCATCTGGTTGTCTTAGATTCATCGAATAACACCTCATCTTACTCTAACCTTTTCATTAGGCTCTAAGTAACGGCCCATAATCAAGCGTTACCAAATTGGTCCATGGACATTTCTCTCTCGAATAACAGATTGATTGCTAGATCTTGGATTCTGAATAACTACCGCCGCTCACCAAGCCTAAAACCATTGTTCCCTATGTAAAGGAACTTGATAATTCCAAACTGTTGTAAAGGAACTTGATAATTCCAAACTGTTGTAAAGGAACTTGATAATTCCAAACTGTTGTAAAGGAACTTGATAATTCCAAACTGTTGTAAAGGAACTTGATAATTCCAAACTGTTGTAAAGGAACTTGATAATTCCAAACTGTTGTAAAGGAACTTGATAATTCCAAACTGTTGTAAAGGACTTGATAATTCCAAACTGAGCCATATTTCTTTGCACCGTTCAGTCAATCGTTTTCCTCTCATGTAAATTATCTTCACTCAATATCCTCTTGCTTTTATAAGCAGCAATATATGCACACATATAGCTCTGCAGAGTTACTTAAATGTTACAAATTGTAATTCAAAACTATTGTCTAACATAAAATGCGATGCTCTTAATTATTAATGCATCTGTGTGGGTATAACCCTAACGTCAAGATTAAAACTTGAAATATGTACACTGAACGCCTTCTCTCTTCAAACCTTTCCTTGCTGTCAGAATGGTAATCCTCGTTCTATATAGCTACACAACCTTTATATTTCCCTCATAATCAATCATTCTTTATAGTCTGTATCAAAACATTTTTTCCTTTATGTACACTTAGAAATTACTATATTGCCATATAAATGTTACCCATAAAACATTGACAATTCTTATACTATCCTCGTTCAGAAACGTGAATTTAGTTGCGCACTATTTCCAGCCGTTAACGAGACAATCTAAAAGCCAAAGATGTTCTGATAATAGCAGATCACAATTGACAAAAGCATTCAAATTCCGCTGACAGTGACACAGACTAGCCTAGTTTTGGATTTCCTAGGCTTGGTGAAGAGACTGGTTACTTTGTGCACCTTATGTTTTATCTTTATTTCCAATCTTGCGATTAACAAGTCCATGTGACACAAGATTTACAGGAAGACCGAATTGATCAGAGAATGCAACGGTTTTACTTGCCATCTCTTCACTCGTCGCCACTGAATTTACTTAAAACCCTGAACAGCTCATGGTTTCGTGGCTCTACGTGCGCAAGTTGTTTAAAAAAATAAATTGACCAAACACGCCACCGACTTCAGTATTATATAGGAAGCATGTTTCTGTAGGATAAACATGGCAGGCTTAAGATTTTAAAATAGTTTAAAAAAAACAAAAACAACAACAAACAAACAACTAACAAAAAAAAACATAGAAAAGTACTAAATTATACATGAGAAGATGATTCTAATAAAAATGGTGTCTGCTCGTTTCCATGATGACTATGACAGTTAGGGAAAGAACAAACTGTTGCGTTTGGCAATTTCTCTTCACTACTCGAAAATTTGATTTGATTGTTTTGAAGCCACTGGATAATCTCGTTAAAATCTGATCAAGATGATGATGTGACCCTTCGAGCTATTTCCAAGTACTGAGTTCTTTTATGTCATCCAACAGCTGATAGGATGTTGACCTTTTTGTTATTGTTTACATTTTTTTCATAAAGTTACACTTTAGAATTATAAGGTCAAACATTACTAAGACCTTGTAATGGCTTTTCACAATTTTTTACCATTAATGGTAAGCAAGATTGTTTTGAAATGTGTTGTAAATTTAAATTTTTGCGAACTTTTCTGTGGCAAAAGTATTTTTTCTAGAAGCATCAGGCTTAACTAAACATTAAAGCGGGTTGAGATTAATTTTGGACTACTATGAGTTTTAAATATGGCATTCCTATTTTAGCGTCAGCAGACGAAAAGCCGTTAAGACAGCAACGATTTTGATAAATCAAGGCAGCAAAGAGTCAACATACGTTAAACAATGGGGAAAAACATAACCTTTAGGCCTATTCTTGGGCAAAATCCAGACAAGGTAATGTAATAGAACAGTGAAAGAAATGGTTAGATTTGAAAGAGGTAACTCAACTTTTGTTGTTGTTATTCTTTTTTCAATTTCTGAAGAAGTGTAAAAAATGGCACATATTAAATTTTGTGGTGCTGTTTGTTTACATAGCAGTCAGGAAGAATTCTGCCATGAATCTTTATCTGCTTTTATTTTTCTTTGAACCAAAGCCATCAAATTATCCTTTATTCAAATGTAGAACAAGATGACAATAGTAGCTGCATATTACGAAGCATTAAAGTTCATATTCTTAAGTCTATAAGTTACTGCTCAGTGAGCATTTCGGATTTTAAAGAGATATAGAATGGAACTTACTTGTTGATATTTAAGAGATCTTAAAACAATTCTCCACACATTAACTGATGTCACTATCCGCGATGGCAACCATGTAAACTTGTGTTCATTAAACACAAAAATCAAAGGTTATCTTAGGAATTTAGCTTTAATAAAAGAGAAACAAAGAAAAATAATCACCAAATGAAGAAAGAGGCAGAGTGATACATATTTTTTTGCCGGTGAGAGATGGGCTAGAGAGTGCTTCCAACAATTTACTCATTAAAAATTGTTTTTTTTTTATGTTACATTCAGTTCTCTAGAATATTTTTTAATAAAGAAACAGTCAAAAGAAAAAAAAAGATTTAGATGCATATAAAGTGGACCAGCATGAGTTTTGTGGTCCTGTTTAACTTGTCTACGCGGTGCTCATCTTATAAGCAAAAACTTCTCATGCATAATATTCACATTCTTTTACAATCCTGTGTAGGTAGGCTTTTCATTCTACTTCATGATAAAATTTTCAAAGTGATTATTACTAAGTTGAAAAATTAAATGGCCTCATGTAATTTTGAGTCGAGTTATTGATAATTATGTTTTTTGTGCCAAAATATTGGATCATATCCCAATTACTGCTCAAATATAGCCTTCAGTGTTAAAAGGAATGAGCACTAATTACCAAACAATATAAAAATAATGACTGATCTTTAATATGATTTAAAATATGCTTGAGCATGTTCATCAACATTTGTGCTTAGGGTGAAGGCAGTAATAGGAAAAGAAAAGTGAGGTTGAAATGGCCTTTCTCTACACTTATTACATACATAGATGTCACAGTTTTGTTTTTTCAAACTTCTGATAAATTGCAGTGAGTCTTCTCCTCCAGAAATTGAGAAAAGTAGCCTGCTTTGCTTTCAACTTGAGTGACATTATCTATAAAGCTGAAAATCTTTGATTGCCAAGCTCACTCTTTAGATATTTGAGTTTTTTGAAACTCATTAAATTTGTGCTGTCACTAGTATCAGACATTTGGAAGCTACCTTTTCATTGAAACCTTTTGCTTTTGATGAAATATGCATAAATAAGCTTATATTCATAGGTTTTCATTGCTTTTTTTATTTATAAAAATTCAACACAAAGTTTTGGTACCGACCTCTCTGTTTTACAGCAAAGTATGTTTAAGTAAAGGTAAATTCATAAATGTACAATAGAATTGCATTGGAAACAAAGAACATCAGTAAACATTATAATCTTATGTGGGTTGACACTTTTTAAAGTTTTGTACCTCGTGCTGACGTGGTTACCCATAGATAGGGCTGAAAACTGCACCTTTTCCACAACCAGTTAGCTTCTGGACTGGGCAAGTGGCAGAGCGGATTACTTGTGTTTGTACTATGCGTATTGTAGTTCGCAACAAAGCGTCTAGACTTTTGTTCCCAAAACAAAGTACAAGTTACATTTATTTTTTCAAACTTGACAACTTTATTTAATTTATATGTTTCATGGTTCTAAGAGTTCATGAAAGGACCTGTTTGAACATAGGCTTGGAGAAAAATAAGTTTTCAAAGACAGGTTGATTGGATAAGATAGTTTCAGTTTACAATATATAGCAATTCCTTTATGAAAGCTTGGATTTGCATTGAAAGTCAGACACATACCTAATGAATTTAATGTGTGTGTGAGAGGGGGGGGGGCGAGGATGAGAACTAAGCGGGAAAAGATTATAATTCATTTAGAACAAGCAAACCTTTGAGAGTCTAGTTCAGTCTTCCATCTAAGCTAGAGTCTCGTGAGTCAGTGCTTGGTCCTTTTGTTCAAAGAAACTAAATGTATGTAACTACATGGGTACATGTACAACTAAAGACGGGTAGAATGTAGTTCTATTATAACTAAGCACAAAGAGTGGGGTGGAGTGGTAGGTGAGACAATAGAGGAGAAAGGAGACAATGAGACCAAGCAGTAAGATCCGCCCTTGATGCTTATCAGGCGCTTCCATAATCATTATCTCACACAGCTTGTGAGACATCAAGTAAAAAACTCGTTCAACAATCTAAAAGCCAGCTTATACTTTCCTGCCATTGAACACATAGTGGCAGCTGAAACTGTGACAGCATATCAAAATCACCAACAACAAAGGCAAAGGCTTGATACTCTATACACACACCACGCTCTCATTTCATGTCTTTCTTTACACCTCAGTAAACTCCTCCCTTTCTTACTCGGCTTTACAGTAACATGGAGCTGTGATATGATTGACCTGTAACAAGGTTGGTTTGGCTAATCATGTTACGTTACAACTAACATCACCACTAACTGCAATCCACATGTTTCAAGGAAATCTGGGGGGACGGGGCAGTGGTCATGCCAAGTCTTTCTCAGGACTCTGTATTGGGGACGGGGTGGGGGCAAGTAAGAGGGAAGGGAAGGGCCATGTGGTAAAGTCACCGCTGTCTAGTTCTTTTATTTGCTCTTCGGTCTATGTAGCAACCACATGCGAAGGAAGCAAGTTCCCCATATATCAGTAACATCAACTACCCGTCTTGCAATGTGGTTCCGACAAACGTGCCTAAATTGCAATTTGTTCTGCACACCTAGGAGCTCTCGATCACCTCCCAGTAGTTCAAACAAGGAGAAATTGTCAACTTTTCATTGGTTGATATTCTTAGAAAAGATATAAAGTCTATAGAGTATATGAAATTGGTTGTTTAGAAGATAAAGACGTTTCAAACAAGCTCGCCAGTCAACCATTAATGATAATAGCGCCGCAGCACCCGGTTCGAAACCTCAGCCCATGCATTTAATGGCATCGCAGCACCCAGGTTATAGACAGGGCAAAGCTTAAATATAATGGGTGAGCACTACTAGGGTTAACACACCAATTCAGTTCTCTAATGGCTCAGTGATTTTAACTATTGAACAGCATTTGGACCACACTACTTGAAATGGATCTGGCTTAGAATCCTCGTTTCCCAATATGCCTTGACAACATGCAATGACCAGACCACTCACCTCAGTATAAAATACATACACTGAAACACTTTAGAAACTTACTTGCAGTTCCCACTTGGCACTTTGAAAATTACTAAAGCTAACCTCTGAACAATAAATTAATTTTACATCATCGTAAAATGTAGAGCTTTGCCTTCGGTCCTGCATAAACGTATCAGATAGCTTAAGTTGGGTTGATCTAGAAAGGAAAGGATTGGCCAACAGCTACAGATCTTTGAGTCTCAAATCCAAATTTATTTTGGAATCCTTTGGTGTCAAGCACTTCCATCCAAACTGCAGTGACTTCTACTTCTTCGATCAGTACCTTGCACCATCATGGAAAGCATCCTTGACAATACTGTATACAAAAAAAAAATTCCATAAATTTTACCAGGGCGGTAGTCATGGTAATAAAAATGGTATGGAACAGGGAAAGAGAGTTATTGGCATATTGGCTTTTATTTTAATCAACCAGCTGCAGGAACTGTTAAAGAGGGAAAGGGAGTTGGAACACTTAGCAGATCATGAGAAGATAAGGTGAGGCTGTTATCATTCATTAAGTTTTTCAAGTTTATTGATTACAAAGAAGGACATATTGCAATTGGGAAAGACTGAATTGTAGCAGGAAAAAGTGCCCCTTTCAGATAAAAGTTGACTCCCTGCCTTGGTTTATAGGGCTCAAAGAAAAAAATTGGTTTTCAGCAAAGACCAGCCATACCTGTGCATTCTGAAAGTAGGGTTACAAGATATTGAGATGAAGGCAAAAATATATAATTCTCATCATTCTTCTGTATTCGGCCATGACTCAGTTGTCATTATGAATGAATTTCCCATCTTTTTTCTGTTTATTGGCTCATCTCTATAATTCATGAGTTTACAATCATCATCAAGTAATTTTTTCTAGATACTAAAGTTTCTGAAACATTATATTCGTCTTCTGTCATGAACACAGCTTTGCGGACCATGACACTTAAAAATTTCAACCTGGGCCAGTTGGATGGATAGAGCTTTTTCTTTGAATTACATGTAAATGTTATTTTCAAAATTGTGATACGATAGGCTTTAACTTGCATCTTAATGTAAAAAAGTTGATATTACAATCTATTTTGCAGTTTGCCATCGGGAATTCAAGACCTACAAAAGGCCCTTGTCATGGCCATGCTTCCGGTGAGTCCCAGATTATCATTATCTTGAGTCAAGTTTCCTTTTCACCTTTTTTTTTCTAATGCATTTTCCTTTCGCCATTTCTGGAATGAATTGTAAATTTAATTGTATTTTTTCGTCTCATTTTTTTTTATTTTTACCAGTTTTTCCACATACAGTAAAACTCTGGTATAACGAGAATGCCCGGACCAGATGCCTTCTCTCGTTATTGCCGAGTTCTCGTTATTCCACTTGTAAAGGGAAATAGTCTCCAGAGTAATGCGCTTTCTTTTAGATGCCATTTTTGAAGACGTGAAAAGATTATCAGTCTTGGAATTGACGATGTGGATTGAAGATGAGCGATTTAATCACTGTAACAATCAAACCTTGACTGACTGACAACTCTATCAGTGATCAGCTAGGCCTATACCATCGCACACCGCGTGCTATGTGGTGGTTGGGTGGGCTAGGCCATATGCGTGTAGTAACAAAGAGAGGCATCCTATTGCGGCGTGCTTATTGGTTATTGTTTCTTAGGCTTAGCTTAGGCCTAGTGTGCAGAGAGTGAGAGGTGTGTGCCAGCCTCTCGCTTTCGACACAAGCAATGCGATGGGTGACGCAGTGAAGTAGCCTATTGGCCCGCAATCTTCTTCACAGTTGAGTGCGGCATACGTAGTCTTTGTCATTTGCGACACAATGGCTGCGAAAAGGCCCTTAGGACTATAACTTTATTTGAATCTGAGGGTCAGCGATCTCTCGTTATTACAGAGTTCACTATCCATTTGTTCTCGTTATTCCAGAATCGTAGTTACAAAGCTAAAGAAGGGAGAAAAACGGGGATTGAGAAAAAGTCTCGTTATTACCGAGTTCTCGTTGTTTCAATTGTTGTTATAAGTGGACTCCACTGTATATAAATTTCAAAACTTTGTCCTTTAACAGAAATCTCTTCAAACGAAGGAGTATTTGAGCTTCCATGACGTTCTCAACATTTGCAAAAGGGCCCCGGGTTCTCTGGAATGCATTTTTTCTCAGGAAATAACAAAGGAGTTTAGCAACACATATGAATTTGAATGCACATTCAGCCCTAGCTCATGTGAAAAGCATATCAGAAAATTCCGAAATTGCGATGGTGCAAGGAGTGAGATGAGATCACATATTCTCCAGCATATAAAGGAAATGAAAACAGTCAGCGCAGGTGATGTATACACGTGTCTTGATATCTCATTTATTCTTTGCACCCTTTTTCCGGGTAGTTCACATGCTTCTTTGTGTAAATTTTAGAGCCTGTATTTAACACTATTTGTACCAAGTAAATTCACCACAGCCCGTATCCACTTTCCAAGTAAATTTTTGGGATTTTTAGATCTCGAGGGGATGCATCATGAAGAAATATGTATCTCCACCATTTCTTTTTTACATTTTTTCATTCTGTTTGAAATGAATTCGCAAAAAATGGTTACTAAACTATATAAAGAGGTAAGGAGTGTGAAATCAACTAAAAAAAATTATTTAGTGGGTTGGGTTGGAGGAGAGAAAAACAAATAGAAAATAAATTGTATTTTTGTGGTACAGGGATTCCCCTTTTGCGAGGAAAAAGGTTTATTGAAGTGATGTCCTTTCTTTCTATGGTATTAAAAAGGTGTCATAACCAAAGCAGAAGTTTTATTATATTACAAGAAAATAATTAAAAAGGATTTTTCTGATTTAGAAGCCAATTCCAAACCACATATGGCATCAACATTAGGTGACAACAAAGTGTTTTCATTCATTTTGTACCTATCTTTATTTTTATACTATAGATATGTTCATCATATTTCAGAAATATCCTAGACGCAGAAGAATTTATGAATTATGATGTAGTAAAAGTACAAAGGTCATGAATATCATATAACAGTCCAGCCATTTGTAATAACAATAATAATGATAATAATTTTATTCCCTTGTATTGTCATGAAGGATAAGCCTTGAAATATATAACTGAAACTTTACCCAGTCTTCAAATATGAAAAAAATATTGTCTATAACTCATGGGAAATTTGAATCTTGTTATAAATCCTTCAACCCATTAAAGAATACATAGTATGTGATATATGAAAGAGATAATCAGAGTAATTGAAGCAGACATGTAAGAATAAAGCGAGCTTTTAATGAAAAGTGGGAACTGGGAGTTCTTGTCTAGGTCTTTTTAAAGGTATGTTAACATCTCACAATATTAAATGATAAAGCTTAGAGGGTTTATCCTATTTTAAGTATTTAAATGAATACATCTTGTGATATAAAACACTACTTGTTCTACAAATGTTTTGTAACTGAGGTAAATCTCTTTAAATACATTTCTTTTAAGTAATACATTAAATTAGAGCTTCCTGTAGGGAGAGTTGTCTGTACCTTTTGCTATGTGCTCATCCACTTTTTTTTTATTTTCAAATATGTATTTTTTCCATGTTGATCCAATGATAACTGACATGTATGTGCAATATTCCTTCTATTTTAGATGTCAGAGATCAATTTATTACAAGAAATCAGCTTGTCAAGCAAACTGGTAAGTTTTTTGGTGATGTAAAAATACAATTAACTTGAATGTGTAAAGTACTAGGAAATAAGGCCAAGGAAATAATCTTATTATTAACCCATACCCTTTGCTCTCTTTCATCCCTGAATGTTAGACTTATACTCCTTTCTTTATAGTTGCCTCATATGTGACATTATGCTCTTTTAGTAACTAAAATATGCTCAGAATAACCTTATTTAAATTGCAGAAATTGTATGGCTTTTTTAGAGAATTTTTATTTGGAATTCAAATCAAGTCCAAAATCAGTCTAAACAGAATATGTTGCATTTCCTGCCTAAATTTAAGTTTTGCTGAGTGTTTTATTTAAACTTGTTATGATTTAACTTTGTTATTAGGGTCATTTTTTAACCACTCATTTGTGATGGTACATGGAGTATTGTTGTTTTACCTTGGTTTGTTTATTTATCTGTTTACCAATCAAATATTTTTCATCAATGAGAAACCAAAGCCAAAAATGGAAATTTCAAATTGTCTTATACTGAGAAAAAAAAAACACTTTTTTTAATTGTTACAGTCTCAATTCCATATATAGTTATGACAAAGAAGTTTCAATAAAAGATCCATATTCCTTTTTTTTTTTCGCTGGCTGAATCAAATATTCAAACAGATCAGATTGTGATGAAGGCCAGGAGCCCAGAATTAAAAAAAAAATTGGTCACCAGGTTATTTTGACCTTGTTGAGCATCTCATTAATACATATTTTTAAAACTTCAAACTGTGCATTTTTGTAATATGATAAAAAATTAGATTAAATTCCTGAGTACCGACACTTCTACCCGTGTTTCAGCTAAAAGAATTGTTTGTCGCAGAGCATAACTTTAACATGAATCGTGAAAACTCATGGGTTTATATTCAAAAGGACTTGATGTAATTAATATTATGATCTAACCAGTGTGAACAATAGCTCATCCTTAACCAGCTATCGCAGAAGTTTTTGTACTAGAACTTTATTGGCCCAAAGAATAGACAGGTCCAATTAAACAAGTAAATCCACTGGAGACATTAGTATTTTATTTTTTTATTTTCTTTTATATTCATCTGATTTCTTTCTTTCTTTCCCTGTCTGTTCCCATTATAGGCTCACGTAAGCAAAAGTCTGTACAGCAAAGGAGGAAAAGCAGTCCCATTTCAAAAGATCATGAAGATGTTACGCATTCAAATTGTTTTACAAAATTAAAAGATTCAATTGGAGATCAATCTGAACAGAGTTCATCTTCATTAAATGGTGAATTTGAAGATGAAAAGAGTCCATGTAAAGAATGCAGGTCTTCAAAGAAATCACCATCTGTTGACAAGACTAAGCCAGAAACATTTATTGCCTCATGTTCTAAAGAGTGAGTTTTGTTTCTCTTTGTTTCTTGGCTTTTTGAAAATTCTTTCATGGTTTTAAAAATGGGTATTTCAAAGATAGTTCAGGTGCAGAATAGTCACATAAAATGAGGGCTTTTTGTTCATGTATTTAAATTAACTAATACACAATTTTAAAATATAGTGCCCTTTGTCAAATGATAATAAACTCTGTCATTAGATAGGTTTTCACAGATAAGTCTGAAATTATATAAAAAATGAACATCTATGGCATCTTAATTTTGAGATATTTGTTGTACTGTTGGTAATAGAACAATCTGGAAAATGATCAGAGTTACGTGAGACAGCAAGTGCTTAGAAATAATGTTTTATAAAGAATTTTCAGGTACACCAAAATTAAAATACGAGTGCTTAATATTTTCAGCTATATAATATCCTCTCTTTGTACGAATTGATTAAGAAGTCAGAATATTATATCTTTAAAGTTTATCATACTAGGGTCTAAACATCAATCTAAACATGAACACTTGCAAAGCCGGGTTTGAAAAAAGGTGATAGAATACTGAGTCATTTTGTATGAAATAGTGGTAGTTTCGTATTTATGGATATGACACAAAGCTATAAAAATACCTAGTCAGTCATGCTGGCACACTGGATTGCTGCGTTTACCTTTGAGCTGCTTTTATTGGCTCATGGGACTCGGTCAATCAATTGACACTTTTGAACAGATAAGCCTAGATTTATGCACCATCTTACTTATCTTTACCTGTACAGATAAGTATCTAATGCATCATAACTGTACCAATATAATTTATAAGCAAGTTAAGAAGAAACATGTGCAAATTTAACCTTCTTGATCAGGCTTATATGATTTGTGATTAAATTCCAGGTTAAATAATTGACAATGTGGTCTAATAAGCTTCTGTTAACATTTAAAAAAAAAGCTATTTAAAAATGTGAGATTGAGATTTACAATAGCACCAAATAAAAATGACAAATCGCCATTTGCAGGAAGAAATTTGTAGCCTAATGTTTTTTTTATAATTTTCTTTTTCAAAGAAGTCGTTTAATAAAATCAAATTGAAATTTTCTCTCTTTTAATCCTACATTTACTTTATTATGGAATTAGGTAAAGACTTTTCACTTTCTGGTTCCATGCCAGTGATCAGAAATAAAGATATAACTACTGCGCAGCAAATCAATATTTTTTTAAGAAGTTTTCAAATGTTCAGCCTGATTATAAGTATGTGTGTGGAAATGTTAAAATAAATTTGATTCTTCCTAAATCAAATTATTTGATCATTTTCCATTTCAGGCAAGAGACATACCAATACAAGCTTACTATGAAAATGTTTCTCTTAGACCGTTCCAAGTGGGATGACATGCACGGTGTAAGTTGTTTCCAAGTTTAATCAGTGATTTATATATATGCTCTTACAAGAAATCTTCAAAGGAGATTGATCTGTGCTGCTCAGACATTTTTGGAGATGAGATGAATGATGAATATACACTTTATTGGCCATCAGTTGACAAATTAAGCCATTGATTATATAATTGGGGATTTGCACCAGCAGGCTTAATGTTATTGATACTTGAAACTAAGTAGAAGAGAAACAAGAAGGGTATAAGCAGTCATCCTATAATTTGAATTATGATTGTAAACAAGTTCATGAAAGGTCACAATATGCAGCAGTCTGTATCTAAGACAAAAAAGCCTCTCCTGCCATGATTATACACTTTCTTATTTATCCCCATCTTGGTCAGAGCTATGGCAGTTGACTACATCATTTGCAAAGAAACTCTGAAATTTTGTTTTTACAAGTGTGTTATCAATGTTTTTAAGATATAGGACAGTTCTAATGGAGATTGATTATTGTTTACCTTATTAGGCCAAAAAGGAGGTCTGACATTATAAAAAAGAACAAATGCCTTAACACAAAACTTCACATTTAGGTTTTAATGTGGATAGTTTAAGCTAAGAGCTTATCAAAAGAAAGAATTTTCACAAACTCAGTTTTTTTGCAGTTTTTTTGGCATTTGCAGATGTACTATGTTTTCAGATTTTTTAGTTAATATTGGTTCTATGAAAATGATATGTTAGTATATACTAACATTGCAATCATTTGAGCATCCATCTCTGTTTATCTCTCTGAATATCAGATCATGATATCAATTTCAAAATTGTCACTAACTTATTATTACCTGTTTTGAGTTATGCAATAAATAAAACAAAAATTCTACTGCAGGCTAAAACATATGTATTATTAGTGATATTATTTCAAATAATTCGAATATTGAGTAACCAAAACCTATTAGGAAAACTAAAATGAAGAAATCAATATGTAGTATACAAAAATTGCATTAACAAAAAATCGCCAAAAAATTGAGTTAGGCATTTATCAAATGAGCGTGATGAAAATCTATATGTACTCTGAATAAATGACATAGGCTTGAACAGTCTCCACAATATCCTTGCTTAAATTGACTGTTTCTGTCTCATTAATCCTATACCTCTGGGGAATGAAAGGAGGAAAACTTATGGAAGGAGTTTGATAATCAACAGATGCTTATTATATTTATTTTTGCTACAATATAAAATGAATTGATCATTAGGGGTAAAATTTCTTTTA
This sequence comes from Elysia crispata, assembly GCA_033675545.1. Lineage (NCBI taxonomy): Eukaryota > Metazoa > Mollusca > Gastropoda > Plakobranchidae > Elysia > Elysia crispata. Next base: position 436,734 of record JAWDGP010005812.1, read on the forward strand.
AAACATCTCAGGGAGGGTTGAGAAAATAGCAAAATGAATGATTTTATTCTTTTTGATTTGCATGTCAAAATATTTTCTTTCAAAGGCTTTGGAGAAACTCGTGGCAAATTCTGATTTTGCAGATTTAGTGACTGAGGAGGACAGGACGAAAATCTTGGGTAGGTATAGAATGACTCTACTTTTATGGAAATTATATAGCCAATGTGATATTAGGAATTAAGATTTGTTTAGGATTAAAAAATCAAAACAAACAGATGCAACATTCATGACAATTATTTAGCCCTCTCCCATGCTTCTATTTTGTTAATGGAGCATTGATGAATGTTTAGTTAAATAGTGATCAGACTTCCAAAATACTTTTTGGTACAAACATCAGCCTCTTGGTAATAAATTGGAGGCTTTAATTTTTCAGCTCTATTCTGCTAAGTCTGACATGGTTTTTTTTTCAGTATAATCTGAGCTCATTTTAAAAAGATTGTGCCCAATCATCCCTTAAGTTCTATTTAAACCTGTAGGTGGTCAGTACTCCTTATTTATTATTTTCGGATTACAAAAGATTGTGCCCAATAATAATAATAATAATAACCATTTATAAAGCGCCGTATATCACCTTAAATAAAATGCTCTAGGCGCGTACAGATTTTTCACAATAAAAACAGTAGATATATAATTTGACATCAATAACACCCTAAAATATGAAAGAGGTCACACAAAGGCTTGTTTAAAAAGGAAAGTTTTTAAATGTCGTTTAAAATTGTTGTGTGTAAAAGATAGTTTTAAAGATGCCGGGAGGGCATTCCATTTAATGGGAGAGTAAATTGAAAAAGCCCTATTGCCTAGCGTTGAATGAGATCGTGGTACAGCTAGTTTATTATTACCACTTGATCTTAAAACTCTATTAGGCCTATGCACAGAGTTATTCCTGTGAACTTTTAGTTAGCTGACCAGTGCTGACCAAGTAACCATGACCCAGGTCATGCAGGGGTCAGGTCAAAGTCTACCTGTGCATTGAGTGGTCTGCTAGCACTGGGCTTATTTCTCTTTATTTTTTCAACCTTTAAATATTTCAGAATACGAGCGCAACAAAAAAGAGACTGGTGTTGGCTTTTTGATAAAAGGAATATCTAAAATCGTTTTTGTTTATAAACTTGTAACTATCTTTATAAGTTATTTAGTTTTTTCACAGTGTCCCTTAGAATCCAACTTATTGTTTCTAATTTTAGACACACATGTCATCAATTTTAAATTGCAATATCATAAAAGTTTAAGGTTAGTTTTCATTCAAAGTTTTGCGAGAGTGAAAGGGAAGTGTGTAAGTTTGCACTAACCAAAAAAAATCAATGAAGTCATCTTCGGGCTTTGAGTTATACCCATTTTAATCCATTACTATCCATTTTTAGCCATATCCTATTAGGTATACTGCACGAACTTTCAACAGTTAAAAGCAAATAAATAACAAACTGCGCACAGTCACACACAACAGTTACTTGTATCGTTACTCAGCCACACGCAATAAATAAGATATTCATAAAACAAATCTATCTCTTTATCATTGATCGATTGTACCACCGGTGAAAAATTTAGTTATTTGAAAAATTGAAGAGAAGGATTTTTTGTAAAAGACGTGCTGATAAAATGTGTATCAGTCTTTTTTAATAATTTTTTATGCCTCACACCCTGTGTTCAAGGGAAGTGATCAACTGGTGACTATCTCTTCATGTTTCCAATTGCAAAGTAAAACTTATTGCACAGATAAGTTGAGTGCATATCATCTTCGACATTAAAACTATGCATTAATAAAATGTTACTCTGTGAGTTCACACACAAACATGCTCTTGAATTATTTAGCTTAAGTTTTGGTGTTCCTAGCAGTTCACCACAAATATCTGCATACATCGTTTAAGCACTGTTCATGATAGTATAGATAAAGTTCTATGGTGGATTGTTAATAATGTTGGCTAAAATTTTAAGAGAAGTTTGGGTGAAAAATTCAGGCACTTAAAGGAATGACTCCATGAATTTGTAAATTTGATGATAAAGAACAAAACCTTGGTTTGAATAATTTGAAAAAAAAAATTAAATTGATCTTTAATTTTTTTCAATTTTCAAGATATTCTTTAAGGAAAAAAAAAGTTACTATAAATAGCCATCTTCCCCTAGTTTTCTTTCTTTTCTAACGCACGCGATTTTAAAAGTAGAGACACCAAAATTTCAAAATAATCCAGAGAAAATCTTTATAATTCAAGGCTTAGTATCAAAAGTACTCTGTGTGGATGCAGGTTTGACGTAGAAATGGTTAAAATGGGGCTTGTAATTTTGTTTTTCAACTTTCTGGACTGGCCTGGGTAGAACTATAGCATCCATACTGCATGACCCCGGTCAAGCCCAGGTGAGCTGTCAAGACTGGGAAGATTTATGGGTATGGGTGGCTGGTGAGGGCTTTAACTAAAATAGAGCTAAGGAAGAAGAAAGTTGTCGCTGTGTATGACATTCTAAAATTTCTTGAATATAAAAAGGAGATGTATTTTGAAAAAATTTATGAACAATCATCCCTTAAGTTCTATTTAAACCTGTAGGTGGTTAATACTCCTAATTTACTACTGTCTATAAATTATTATTGTCGGATAACATTGTTGGGATTTGTAATGGTAATTCTCACATTTTTATTTAAATTGAACAAAGACAGTGTGTCTACATTTTAAACTAACAAAAGAGCCATTAAGCCTTTTTGTTTAACATTACGCAAAAGCAGTAATATCATAGGATGAGCATATAAATATTTCCATTGTCTAGGAGCTAAACAAACAGCTTTCCCAACTAAAATCCTAGCTTGTATATTGATGTTGCTCAAAATTTATGTTGCAACTCAATTCTATGTTTCCTTCGATTTGGTTTTTGTTCAATCGATTCAAAATAAATTCAAATTTTGCCACCACCTCTTTCTGTTATTTCACCTTTTTCTAATTTTTGGAACAATTTTTTTCAGCTGCTTTTCAGCAATATAAAGATTCATGTAAACTTAGCGATGATCAGCCTCTTGATCATCTGAAGATACCACTGAATCCTAATGAAAAGGAGATTCTGCATTCTATATCATCAGAAACTTGGCTTGCCCTCGAAGCCTCAACAGACCCTGTTGCTAAAAAAATGTCAGAGGTAATACTTGGGAAATTCAAGAAAAAATGTCTTGACATTGAGATTTGAATCAATTCTATGAACTTTTAACTAGGGCTTGTATATAAAATTGCATGTGTATGAATGAAAGGTCTTTTTTTTAAAACCTTTTTGGAACCCTTTGAGTATGATCCTCTCTCACCACTAACCTCCGCTCTCCTGTGCTTTTCCTCTAAAAGACAGGTCTGGGATATTTTGCTATAAATTCCTCCGAAAGTGCCACTTCCCTCAACCGTGACTTTTGACTTAGGATAATTGCTCTGTTATTAGTGTAATTAAATGTATCTTTTGATTGTGATCCTTTCCAATTTTGCCCACCCAAAAAAAAAAAAACGAGCAAATTTTCCTTGTTAAGGCTAAAATCCTTTATTTTGATCACTTTTTTTCTTTTCTTTTGACCCGAACGATGAATGAGATTTTAGCCTTTAACTACATGGATAACAATAATTTTTTTTTTTTAATTTGGGTTGGAAAGATAGCAAAATTCATCCTGATGGAAAATTTGCACCTGAAATGTTTAAAAATAATTTAAAAAAAGCATGTCTCTGGATCCTTCAACAAAGGGTTATCGCCTTTTGTAGTTGCAGGTGCTTTTTTTTTTTAGGAAAGTCATTCCTAGCCTTGTATAAAAACTAGTTAACCTACAGCCAATTTAAGCTCCAGGTAAAAGTTTTAATTGTTTTAATTGTACCCTTTAAGTTTTCATTCTGTTTCCTTCTTTAGGAAAAAGCAATATTTTTCTACAATAGAAACATTCTCTCTCTATCTCTCTATCTCTCTCTACTTCATTTTCTCCTTTTTTTATTTATTTTATTTAGAGACACCTCTCTATTTGATCTTTTCACTCCACAATATATCTGTATGACAGCTAACAATATATCCCTGTAACAAATAATGTAATTTTAAAGAATAATTGTTTGTTTAAATTCTTTTTATACATTAGTTTTTGTTTATATTTCTGAACTGTATGGTCAAAAAAAGATTCTATTGTACAAGCGGTATCATATGACTTTTGTGTTGATACTCTAAAAGTTCCCTTAATTTTAAGAAGGAAGAAAAAAAAAAAAAATTAAAGCACTGTTCAATGGAATAACCAAAGACAAAAGCATTATTTATTCTCTTTGAATTATGCTTAGTATAGAGAGTGATGCTCAAGGGTCGAATATTTCATTTTATTTGCAGAGTTATGGACTTCTTGCTGCCCGGGAATATCTATCACTCCCAAGAAAAGCTAAACCCAAAGACTGCTTACATTGTAAGAGAGTTTACACAGCTAGCACTTCTCTTCAATGTCACCTCATAAGCTTATCAGGTGAGATCAACTGTCATCTTTAATGTAGGCCTACTTTTTGTTGTTGTTGTTTTTTTTTTGTATGTATTATATTCTTGATTGTATGCATCTTTATGTCCATATGATATCTTAAGTTGTCAGTTGCATATAATACTTAAAAGACAAAGTGGCTCACTTTGGTCTAATTTAAAGCCAAAATATGTAAATTTTTAATGCATTTAGTAACAGGAACAGGCAAGAATTATAAGTATATTTTCATGCTGTTACAGTTAATTAAAATTTGTTAAAAATTCAATAAATAGCTGATTTTTTTTCAGGCTGTTTGAAAAATTGAGATATATATATAGATATATATATATATATAGATATATATATATATAGATATATATATATATAACTTTTGGGACTTCTCAAAGGTCAAAGAAATTTTTTTATTTCTATTGAAGATAGATTTTATTATCTATCACATTTAGTCTTAGATGATGGTAGCAAGTAAATAATTCGAATTTGATTTTGATATTAGTTTCCCTTGGCTAATTGGCTTACATTTACAGGTGTTCGTAATTGGATGTGCAGCAAATGTAATAATTCCAACAAAGGGGACTGTAAATTTACACGAAAACATTCCTTGTTGTATCATATTCTCAAAGAGAATGACATTCCTAGATACATATGCTTGGAACCTGGCTGCAATAGGAAGCACAACCACACTCATCACCAAAAAGTGAGAATTTTCTTTTATAATCTTGTTATATAATTTTTGTTTTCGTCATTTTTTATTATCATTATTATAGTGGCATTGAAATTTTAATTGCTGATACAATAATTTGAATGTTATAATTGATTATTTTTTTCTGTTGTAAGTGCTAGTCTTTCGTGGTAAGTAGTAACAATGTGAGTATTGAAGGACCTTAGTGTATCTTTATTTGTCTTTGTTGATCAAGACAACAAGAGCACCATGATTCATTGTTAATCAATGCATCATCATTTTACTCTGTAAACATAACTTGGTACAAAAAAAAAATGAAAAAAAAAAATATCAACAATGAATCTTGGTGCTCTTGTTGTCTTGATCATTACTACTTGTCAAAAGAAGTTCCTGAGAAACTGAGAAAATTTGCACTTCAAGGCCAGGCAATGAAAAAAACATTTAACTGAAAGATAGAAAGGTGGGAAAAGATTAAGTGTAAACTTAGCCTCAACTAAGTACATTTATTTTTTTTTTAATGCAGTCATACTACAGTAGATCCATGGTAAGCATAGAATTACTAGTTACTGTCTGATTTTTGAAAACACTTAAGTGAAATAAATTAATTTGTTGAACAGTATCCCAAACATTATTTTTTTGTATTCCAAATTCCTCCTCCCGGTCTTGAAAAACCCATCCTCACTTATTTTATTTTCTCATTTTCACAAGGTGAGGCACATCATAATAAATTCAATTATTCTCTCAGAGGCTTTTGGCTTTCTAATTTCCAAACTCCAGCCATGAAAGATATTATTCTTGCAAATGTAAACACTCTTTTAATTGGGCATATACGAACATTTTTTTTTATTTTTAATCTGCAGAGTCATGCTAGACAGCATGCTTGTGAAAAAGAAATTCAATGCCGTATTGAAGACTGTGAATCAACTTTTTCCAATCAGAACATGTACTGTAGACATTTGTACCAGGTTCACAATATGGAACTGTTGGAGTAAGTTGATTTTTTTATTTATTATGCAGCTGACAAATATGTTGTGAGGATAAAAGATTCAGTCTTTATAGTTGGTTTAAAAGAAAATACAGGAGGGCCTTCATCATATAAAGCCCCTGGTGTGCTCTCAATATAAAATGCTTAATCTATTTGGTTTTGAAACTATGAAAAATATTTTGTCATACTTAGTAATTTCCTTCTTTTTTTGGCTTAGTTGTCAAGCAGTAAGTAATCTCATCCAAAGAAAACTCACATATTTACCTTATAAACTTTGAAACTCATTTATGTAATTGACAGTTCTTAAGAGATGTTAATGAATTTGTCAAAGAGGGCATGATTTTTCCTGGGAAATTTTGGGGGAAATAAAGATCATCAATTCATTTTGATTTATGTGCACTGTATCCAAATCAAACTAATTGCATTAATGGAAACATTACAGGAACAACGAGTTGAAAGAAATTGACTCTACTGAAGGTGGTCAGAAAATACATAGTGCTAGTCTCAGAGCCAAAAAGAGGAGTAAGGTAAGTACTAAAATATTAGATCTAATTCTCTATCATCCTGGTTAAAGTACAAAAAAGTACAAACTCAGGGATTCCCTCCTTTTTACTCCACTAAGATTGTGCTACGGTGCTGTCTTTTTTTTTTTTTTGACTTACTTCAGATATAATATCTTTAACTTTCATCAACAGCTTTCAAGCTCTAGACAATAAAGATTTTAAAACTACAAAGTACACGAGGACAGCAATGGGTTCCCATGAAAAGTCTTTTTTTTATTTCATGATACAGTTTACAAGATATTTCCTTTCAGGGCAATCAAAGGCTATGAGTGTTATTAATGACTGCACATTGAACATACAGCAAAAGACAATCACTTCCATTCAAATCAAAGATTTCAAACAATTTAATAAAAGCCTTTGTCACAGAAAAATGCACCAGTCTCTAAATTTATTAAGCAAAACAAAAAGCCCATCATGATTATTATGGTTCGTCTTTTACAAGACAAAAAAAATGTAATAATGCAATGCATTAATCATACGAATCAAGAGAAAATGCATGCGAAATGATTTATGAGGAAAAATAAAAAAATAGAATATGGTTGTGTATTTGTACATCATTACGAATTGACCAAAAAACCTAAAAAAATAATTCAGTATACTGCATAATTGTCAGCCCACATCAATGTTTTTTTTATTTTTAGCTCATTGAAATGACTTGACATATTATTAGCCTTAAAAGATAAGCAGTTCTTAATATTCTGCATTATGCAGTTCACTACTGGATACTTCTTTTGGTAATGAGCAAATAATCAAACATAGATTTCAATGCATATTTTTTTATGTGTATAAAGTGAGAAAGCTTATGTGTTAGATGTTCATGCACAATGCAGAGAACAGCATGCATGAAATGATTACATTATAGTTAAAAGATTACAATAAGAAATGGGCCAGATAAACTCAAGTACCAAAAAAATAATGGAGATATTGATCATTTTAACAGCAAATTAGCTCAGCTTTTGATTATACTTGATTGAATCCATTTATCATCTTTTGAGAGGAGCAAAAAAATAATTGAACAGTTACGAGAATTAAATGAAAAGAGTCAAATTAAGCTTTAATCGAAGTGAATGTCTCTTTAGATGACGGAACTTTTTTCAACAGTTTTTTTTTCTGTTGTTTTGAAATTGCTTTTGTAAAACTATGGTTCTGCTATTTAATATTTTAAATTGCTACTTTTGCACTAAAGACCTATCCTTATCAATCATTTAAATTCGTTATACATAAGTAATGGAATACAAGATCATACTGAACCGAAATAGTCAATTAGCCAATTTTATATAAAGTATTTTTCAAAATCTTTTTAAACATTCTTTAGTGTAGATCAGAAAACCGAAAGGCTTCTAATGTAATTGCCGTATGCCTTAAGATTGGTATCAAGTATGCAGCGATTTAAGATATTGCTAGCCATCAAATGTTTTTTTTTAATCATTCATTATAATTATCATTTGAAAATATGTAACAATTTAAATGCTCTCTTTCAATTGACACCGTTGCAAAAGGTCAAATTTTTCTGTAGAGGCAAAATTCTATCAGCTGAAATTAATAATGATGTCTGGAAATGGATTTCTTTTCACATTAAAAGCAGAGTGCTCTAGACAAAAGCCATGACAAATTTCAGTCAAAGTGGGTTGTGCATGGCTTTAAGGATACCCGTGATGCTAGTTTGCTTAGTTTGTGTCACTTCAAAGTTTTTGAGGATGTTGCTGGCCTGCCAGTTCTCTTTGGGGTTAAGATCTCTCGGAGATGGGAACAATTGCAATCCATTGCTCAGTGGCATTGGTGTCCTTGAATGTTCAGTTATTGAGTAAACACTGTCAATTCATTAAAGTTATGGCTCTTGATAACAAAATAAAAAATACTTAATGACTTGTAATCAAGAGTTTAGTAAAGCATACCACAGCAAAGATGTGAAATTTGTTCCATTTTCACTGCTTCAACTGTCTGGAAATCAAGAAAACTTTGCTGGTAACAATTTTTTTCTTATTTTGTGAGAAGCCTATACAAGCAAGAGCTTGCCGAGTCTCTTAATCTCTCTTTCTTGTTGCATATGAAGTTTTGAGTTTTCCCCATGCTAAGAGAGTGAAATCAATCTGTACTGCAGTTTCTGATGTAAATTTTACTATTTGAAATTTATTGGCACAAATTCACTTAAATATAAACTCTCAATCTTAGCCATATCAGTGGTGCAAGATGACAGGATATGCCTATTGTGGGTTATAAAGATCTTTAAAAAAAACAAGCTCCATAGAAGAAATTTTCAATGAAGTCGCTCATAAAAAGATTAATGGCATGGCTTTTACACAGCAAAATTGTCTTTACAGAAAAAAGGGGTTATGAAAGCTGACCCAAGGTTTTGATTCAGGATCCTCCTGAAAAAAATGCTCCAAAAATAAATGCAATGCTTATAATGTAGAGATAATTGTCATATACTTTTATATTAGTAATTGTCATATACACAAGACTGCATATTTTCATCTTTCATGCAATTATTTTAGATTATTCGAAATCAAGTTGAAAATAATAAGCATGTCATGTCAATCATAAATGTAAATACTTATCTTACTAATTTGATTAAATATTTTTTTATAAACACTGTTTTTTTTTTTTTTGCAGGTAAAACATCAGGAAAGATTTGTTGAACCACAGAGTACTAGTCAAGATATGACAGATAGTTTGTCACCTAAGCGGAGGAAAATTGACTCTCCTGTAGGAGCTAACTACTCATGTTCATTTGTAAATAAGGAATGGAGGGATAAAGTTCATGCATACATTCCTGAAATCAAGGCATATATGAAAGATGCGGAGCAGTTTGTAACAAATTATGTTATGAATTACGGATATCCCTTTAATTCGCTGTCTTTTTTACATTTTGTGGCTTGTTCCAAGGAAGAAGAAATCTTAGGAAGTTCTCACCTTTTATCCTACGATCGACCCAACACCTATGGACTGTCTTTCATGGCTGAAGATTTTCCTCTCTTTGAGGAGGAGGCTGGCCACATTCAGTCTTCAGCTAATTCATCTTTACAGATTCATGGTGATATCCAAACCATAGGGAAAAGCTCTACAGCTCAATTTAGTGAAAGTTTATCTGCCACTGCTACATGTATTGAGCCTATTTCAACTCAGGTTACAAACAATTATGATGATGGAATGAATTTATCATCAGTCATGGAAACTGCACAAATGCAATCCGTGAAGGCAATCAGTTTCTCATATGATTCTGGCAATTATCAGTTTGTTGGAGAAGCCTCACAGGCGTCATCAAGTTCAACAGATTATATAGATATCCAGCTGAAAGACACATTTAAAGATGAAATTTTTCCTCAGCAAACTATTTCATCTTCATCTTCATCTATTCATTCTACTCGCAGTGTGCTAATAGACTTGGACAATAAGCTTCTGTTGAAATCTAAATCCTGCATCAGAGAAACAAAATGTGGAATGAGATGCCAAAATTCAGTGATGGAGTAATTGAATTTTCGTTATTGTTGCTCAAGTGAACTGCAGTCTTGTTGAATGTTAGGCTTTTGTTTAGTGTGATTGCTGTGAGTGATGTGCAAAGTCTTGCCAATATGAAAACAGAATAGATATCCCAAGTCCCACAATAATTTGTGAATTTCCATGAGGAATTTTTTTTCTTACACGTTACACTACCGCCTCAATTTATATTATCTGTTGTTCTGGTACTTTATCAACATATTGGCTTCATTACTTTTTAACACCCCAAAAAAAAGTTATTTTGGGGAAATTTGTGGTTTACAAGTGGTTGTTATTGTCGCAGTTAGTGTTAAAGTGATTACATGAAACACACATTTTGTTGAAAACTTGAATTAAATAACACGTTTGCAAGCCATTATATTCTGGCTTTGCTCTGAGTACTTAACGATTTTTTTTCTGTGAGGCAAAAATAATCCAGTACAAAAAATGATCACCAAGCTGCAATGATAATCTTCTAGTTTTTTAAATGTTATATATACAGTTGTTGAATTTTTTTTATACAGTTTAAAGCTGGTGTATTATTTTATTTCTTTAATAAAATCTAATTGAATCACCTGACAATGAGAGATCAATTTGAGAATGTGATTCATGAATTGCAAAGTGTTTTTAACAATTTTATTGTTCTACATCCCACTTTGCAAATACTCAATTTCCCATTTATCTTAGTTTGAAAACGTTTCAATAGTCACTTTTTAATTAGTTTTTTTTTTTTTTGTAAATATGCATATTTCATATTATTATCATAATTATGTCACACTTTTGCAGCTGATAAACTGCTCTTAATACTGACATATTTGTGATTTATTTGTTTTACTATTAAATAATTATTAGTGTTAAGGTAGATTTTTTTATCTTCCCATGTATGTTTGTTTTTAAGGGTAGTCATGAAAAGCTTTTTAGAGCTTTTTATGTAATGCTGTTTTATTGATTTTAAATTTAACATAATTTGTGAAATCAAGAAGTGCTTTTGAGTACAGTTGTTAGAAGACTGGATAGAAAATTATTCCCAACCTGATATTTGTTTGTAATAAATAGATATTTGTTGTTTTTTTTTTAGCAAAGACTATGTTCCATCCTTATTGCGATAGAAATTTATCTGCAGTTCGTTATTCCAATAAGTTGTTTTGGACAGATATAGGTTCAATATATGTAGCATAATTATTACTAAATGGTAGCTATTATTGGCGAAATTTTGTAGAAAAGAGTAAGCGATTTTCAACAGTGAGAATTGCAGTATCATACAATTGGAAGTTGTGATTTACAATTAAGCAGATTTTTCACTAAAAAAAGCAGGACATGTATAGAAGGTTTTAAACTTAATGCTACTTTTTTATTTTGTCCATTTTTTGACTAAATGAGTTTAAGCTCTAGTATAGTCATTTGAGGCTGTATTTGTGTAAAAGAATTTTGGTATATCTTTTGTTTTCAAATGTTTTTAAAAATAAGCTCCTAAATTTGTATGCAAATTTTACTTTTTTTTTATCTAGTGAATAAATTGAAATTGTTTTATGCTCTGTAACCTTTCATATTTTTAAATCTATCATCAAAGCATATATTTTAATTTCATATCAATAGTTTTATCTGCATGCAGTGGTGAATTTGTATCTTTTGTGAAACCTATAGAATAAGAAGTATGGCGATCTTCTTAAAGGTTTTTCCAATAAACCACCACATATTAAATGTTGTAAAAATTCTTTTAATGTGCCCAAAATTCGTTATTGACTTACCTCTATTATTGATGAATACCTAAAGATCAATACACAGGGCCAGTAATCAATGTTAAGTGTTTATCCTGAATATGAGTTTCATTTTCAGAATAGAAGCAGATGGAATGCAATTTGTAAAGTTAGATGTGTAGCAATGCAGTGGTGAGTTTGTATCGTTTGTGAAACCTATAAAATAAGAAGTATGGCGATCTTCTAAAAGGTTTTTCCAATAAACCACCACATATTAAATGTTGTAAAAATTCTTTTAATGTGCCCAAAATTCTTTATTGACTTACTTGTATTATTGATGAATACCTAAAGATCAATACACAGGGCCAGTAATCAATGTTAAGTGTTTATCCTGAATATGAGTTTCATTTTCAGAATAGAAGCAGATGGAATGCAATTTGTAAAGTTAGATGTGTAGCAATGCAGTGGTGAGTTTGTATCGTTTGTGAAACCTATAAAATAAGAAGTATGGCGATCTTCTAAAAGGTTTTTCCAATAAACCACCACATATTAAATGTTGTAAAAATTCTTTTAATGTGCCCAAAATTCTTTATTGACTTACTTGTATTATTGATGAATACCTAAAGATCAATACACAGGGCCAGTAATCAACGTTAAGTGTTTATCTTGGATATGAGTTGCATTTTCAGGATAGAAGCAGAGGGAATGCAATTTGTAAAGTTTGATGTGTAGCAAATTTATGTTGTCTCCTTTGTTTGTCTTGCTATCTTATCTGAATGTATAAAAGACTCGTTATTCTCTCATTTATGTTTATTGCCCCCTTTCTCTTTCCAACTTTTATGAGAAATAGCATTGTCCAATTTCATATTGTGTCTTTTAAATACAGATTTATCTTTCTCATTGGCAAATGCGAAAATCTGTTATTTCTGCATGTACAAATAAAGTTGTTTTATTTAAACAAGGTACCTTTGTCTTTCAATATTTGCTGTTAGGCATTTGCAATGCAGAATATTTTTTAACTTTTCTGTGTAAATGCTAAATGGACCTTGTTTGCAGTTGACCTGTTGAAAAGTATTTACATCTATTTTTATTGGTGATATAAACCTATTAGTGTGGATGATTTCAATCTTATCCCCCAAATTGAATTATTAAAGATTTATCATTTTGTATCAATGCTTTAAAAAAAAGATTTTCCCCCAAAGTGAATCATTTTGCAATATTTACACAATTATGGTTAATTTTTAAATTATAGCATATCTTCTTTTAGAATAATGTTCACTGTGCAATGAAAATATCTAATGATTTTATTCATAATCAATTGTAGATTATGCTTTAGTCAGATAATCATTGATTTTGACCTTTCAAAAATAGGTCTTTGAACATTTGTTGCTCTGAAAGACTCATAGTGTTAACTTTCAGCTACACTGTCTGATTATTTATTCACTATTTTGTTTTTTTGTTCAAATTCTATCAAAAGTTTTTCGAAAATTTCTTTTACCTGATTTAATCAAGCAAGAATTATGCACCACTTATAAAGTGAATATGTCAGCTGTTAATTGAAAATTATTTTTCTTTAAATTGATGCAAGTGCTTTTGCTAATATCGTTTTGTACATTTTTAGGATGTTGCAGAATAATATGTCCCTAAAAGCCATGGAACATTTGGATTGGGAATGTTGTGTCTGATCATTTATGTTTCAATTGAGGAAACAATATTCACTTATGTGACACATTAGTAGTTAACTATCTTGCCAATTGATATTGTCTGATAAAATCATAGATGTTTTGAATTTATATATTGGTGTGATTTAACCAGGTAAAATTAATCAGGCCACTAATAATTTATATTAGGAGCTATTTAAGACAATTTCTTTGATCATATGAATTATCTTAGGGTAGGGTGAAATCATTTTTCCATCCATAAACATTTTTGAGTAAAATTGCATTCTCTGAGGATATTGAAGTTTTGTGTCTTGAGTTAAAAAGAACAGAATTTATCTTATTTCAAATGCCTTTTTTTTCATTTAAGAAATTGAGTTTCCAATGTCCAACTTGATAAAACAGGTTCTTTTTAATCAAAAGAACTTTGTTATTATGCTTATTTAAGGCCTTGTCTTTTCCAAACTAGATGGATTAGCTTTGAATCATGTTATAACTGCATCTTTGGTCATAGATATGGAAATTCATCCATATGAGGAAAAGAGAGAAGTAGCGGCTTTTAAAATCAGTTCATTCTTTTTTTTACTGTGCTAGTAGCACACCTTGTTCAGAACAGGGATTATTTTACTAAAATGAAAGCATGAAAGTATTAACTCACTGTGAGGACATTAAATTTTTGTATCTTTGAAGTAACAAGAAAAGAATGTATATACTTTCTTTTTTTACACTTTTGAGTTTCCAATATCCAACTTACTAAAACTGGTTTGAGACATTTTCTCTTTGAGCATGGTATATCAAAAGGGCTTAGTTATATATAATGCTTTTTGAGGCCTAGCGTACAGCCATCTCTACACTAGATGAACTACCTCCACATCATATTGCAATTTCTTTGATCATAGAGAGAGAAGTCATAACTTTTCAAATATACTTTCTTACTGACCATACAAGTACCTTAACCAGTATCACATAATATGTAAGAAATGTAGTTAAAGTTTCAATTTTAAGTTTTTCAATGCAGTTTTGCTATTAACCTTTTAGATAGCTGTCTATTGCAATTTTTAATTGTCATAGTACTGCAGTGTAGTAAATTTTAAGGCAGTGTGTATAATTTATGATTCCAAAGTAGTGGTCAGTCTCACCCTCAACATTTTTTGCTTTATTTCTTTGCCATTTCGATCTTTGTGTCTCATGACTTCAAGAAAACCTTTATAACATTTCATTTAAAAACAAACGAGAAAATTTTTTAGTGAGGTCAACCACATTTCTTTGTGATAAACTATCTTAGAACAGCTTACTCCAATTAATATAACTGTAATATTAATAAGGATAGTGAATGAAAGGAAGAGAAAAAAAAATAAGCTCTTGAAAACAGAGAAACTTGTTTTATTAATGCTGGAAGTTATGGTTATGCTATATTTAAAAAAATTTCTTGAACTTGATGAAAATATTTGTATAATTTCAGCCAACTGATTTATAAAAACGAAATTGGTGCTGAATATCATTTAATCTTTGATAAGCTTAGATTATTATGTAAATGTATGTTGTTTAATATTCTCTGGTATTCTTTGAATTAAAGTTCAATAATGCAATAAAGCCTTTACATTTTGTGATATTGCCTTCTCTTTATGCTGTAGATATTTTTCTGAGGCTGGGCATAAAGGTCGATTTTTGTCTCTACAAAGCTATGTTTTCAAAGCATTATCTGAAATTTACTATTTTATCTTTCTGCCCTGTATTCAGTACAAGCATAGTATAAAAGCTTCAAATGAACAAGTAGGGAAGACTTCTACGTTGAAGAAAAGCAAACTTTGCAACAATAAGAAATTAATATCCTTCAGACACACTCATTTTCAAACTTTAAAGTTTATCAAACGATGAGAGCTTTAAATTTTTCTCAAAGAATATCGTAAAAAAGACAATTCTTTTTTATAAATGGAGTAGAGATCTTAAGCAAAAAAGTAAACCAAATTTGGTTGCTTGAAAAAAAGGTGTTTAATGATGAAAAAAGATCTTATCAGTGATTCTCTCAAAAGTTACCGCATACTAGGTATGTGGAAATTAATCAAATTGACACAAATTTGTAGTTTCAATTAGAAAAAAAACCTTCTGTGTCCGTACTCTAGTATTTCCAATCATTCTCTCCATCCTTCTAAAATTATGAACACGTGAAAGCTGTGTATAAGGTAAAAGGCCACTACAGCTTATATCTTCAACAAAAAGATACACAAGCGATAGACTCTAATAATACTAATATCAAGAAGGCAAGGATAACTGTCTTGATAGACGCAGCTTAGTCGAGGAATATTGATCTTGTAATGCAATAAGCATGGGTTGACAATATTATTTGCCAAAGAGGAAGATACCATTGTTTGTCAAGACAGTTTTAGTGCATACGTTTAGAATATGACTGCCAAAGCCTTCAATGCTAACGTTAATCATTTTCTGTGCGACTCATTCTTTTTCCTATCATAATTATGATCTGTAATACTAAACGTCCACATGGATGAATCTTTAGTGCATCTCTAATTTTGTCAGAAAATATAAAATGCTATATTCACCTACATTTCATTTTTTAAGGAATGGCAAATTACGAAAATAATTATATGCCATCTACTGTTGGAAAGATTGCTAGGTGTTTCGAACAATATTCGATTCGGTGCTGATTCCTTGAAAAGAGTTCTTGTTATTTTAAAATGCCCCATTTTTAGTTGCAATATACTGCAGTTCGCATAATGACCCGTCGAGAAACTTGAAAGAAGTTGTGTTAAGGTTCTCAGTTATTTATTTTATTCCTGCCAGAAGAAGGTAGTTTACCGATACTGTAGGTCTAATGGACGTAGTTGAACATTGATCGATAGTGAGGTGAAAAGAAGATAATCTATGCAATTATTATTGTGTCTAAAGCCTTCTTTGTACATTACTAATTGCAGTGTAAGCATGGCAAGCTGTTTATTGACATCAAGGTATGCTGAGAGCCCAATAACAGGCGATACTGTAATACTTGTTCTGAGAACCGTAGTAGTTCACCTCTGATCAGTAGCTGAGAATCGTCACGTCCCGATAAAATTTTTGGTTACCGCAGTCCCTTAAGTTGGGGCGAGAAGCAGTCATACCGGTCAGTCTATAGATCTCCAAGGACGTGAATGGACGACGAAAATCTAATCCACTGCAATGCGGTCATACGTCAGTTACTGCCGTGGTAGGCTACTCGTCTAAAGACCAACGGATCTCTCAAGAGTGGCAGTAGGGTGATTCTCTCTACCATCAGAGCATAATGAATACTGTATATTATACAGTTAAAGCACTAAGCCACACGAGCCTTAGAGCAAGTCAAACAGAGCGTATGACATGACCAAATAGAACCAAGGTTGGAAATGTGCCTGTGGAACAAATTATTTTAAGCCCTTGTTTGAGATAAAAATGAACCGCTTTAGAAACAGTAGTAAAAATACGTATTTTGTGGCTCAATTCATAGTCCTTGTTCTTAGTAAAACTCGCTTGGCGCGTTTATTTGAAAGGTAACAATTGTATCGATACTGCAGAACAAAAGTTATTGAATGTCATTATGCGCTGACAGCATGTCATCTTTTAGCTAAACTCTATTTGGAGAGGTGGGGCTCGTAAAGCACAAGAGCGATGTATCGACTATTTGGAGGTCTGTGGCTGGGGCAACTGGTGGAGGAGTCGATCTCACTCAACTAGACTTCATCTCCTGCATGGCGAAAAGCCGTCGTCTTAATTCAAGATTTTTCGGGGATTAAAAAAAAAGAATTGAGTTCAAAGTAAAATGTATTGATGGTCTCCACCTGTCACGGATAAATCATTTGATATTTATACAATGAGAATTTCGAAGGCGAAATATATCAATATCAATTGAGATTTATGAAACCTGCTGCTCATTAAGCCTACCACACGATGACTCACTCCTTGAAATTCAAACAGGTCATCCATTATGATCTATTGGGCTTCTAGATGCTCATTTCTAATAAGACAATTCTCGAGACCATCCCATTATGACAAATTTCTACTACCGCATCTTACTTTCGCATTCGGTAATAATATAAATCTTTGCTTTTTCAAACTTCTTAAATTATACTTATGCGTTGCAGCTTTTTGTCTGAATTCCTGCAAATTAATAATTCCTTAAATATGGAAATTACATGATTGACCTTCTAATTCAAAACCTATGATCCCACGTCTCTTTTAATCCACTTTAAAAGTCAGCTTTGGTGCAGGCCGCACTTGGATGGAGAATAACAATGCCCGACAAAACGATATATATATATATATATATATATATATATATATATATATATATATATATATATATATATAATATATGTTATTCGGTCTATGCGTCTAGGACTATCCGATAGAAGGTCTTATTAAAGCTAATAAAAAGCCAATATGTTTTTAATTTGTTCGTAAACATCTAGTTTACTATAATCTTAAGATAAAAGGATGACTGAACTAGTGTTGAATATGTTGAATATGTTGAATCACACCCCACCCACAGATGAAACCTTTGGTTTTGGATAGAGTTAATGGGCACTCACATGAAACTGACGACGCCGTTTATTTCCCACATCAAAGCATAGCTGACTTTTACTATAAGTCAAGCACATCTTCTTATTTTCGTTTCACACACCCCTCCCGATTCCTTTCATACAAAATCTTTCCAATAAATACTCTCTCATCATATTGTATCCCATTCATCTGTTCACCTCCTCCTCTATGTCTCTGTGTGTCTGTCTGTCTCTGTCTGTCTGCCTGTCTGCCTGTCTAGTTTTATGTCTTTCTAATTGTGGAATAACAAAATGAAAACCACATTTGTCTAATAATATGCGTCAGTCACCATGCCCCAGAAGCCTCTGCAGCAATATCCACTTTCCCTTTTCCCTTAGTTTCCGCATTTTAATTCTTCATCCATTAAATCAAATTTAGATGAAACCGTTTCAAATACATTCTCATTCGCAGCTTCTGAAAGTTGAAAATCACTTCGAATGGTGAACTAGAACAAAGTTTCTTCTTCTTCGTCGTTTGTTTTTAACGTGGCTTGTTTCAATCATGTTTTAATTTTCATTTTATCTGTAAATAATTGAGAAGTATTAAACTATTAGACGTTTAACACAAATTGCAGTCATAAGTTTCTGTTTTCTTAATTATTTAATAGTGGCACTAAGTTTCAAGTAGGCCTACCAAGGAAAGCCACATTATATAGATAGCAGTCCATAGAATTTCGATTTTACAATGTCTCACTGCACTGCGCCTATAGAGCATGCAGTTCTCTTTAGAAGTCAAGTGGATTGCCTGAGCTGTTCTGTGCCAGACCAATTGCAGTGGATTAACCGGATAAACTAAGTGGACTGGATACCGCATAACCAGGCCACAGTCATGTCGAAAAGCCTTGGCTCTCTCAGCTCTCTCTGGCAAGGGGCTGGACCAGGTCGAAACAGGTAATCTGTCGCATTGCGGCAAAGTTCAACCGAAAGGTTACGCCTGTACGCACTCTGGCGGATCGGACCTTTACAATATTATTAGCTCAAGATGGCGGTAAAGTAAGCAGGCGCGAAAAGAGCTAAAGATTCGTGTCACTCAACACAACACAGCAGCTAGTCTGGATCTAATAATTAATACACTTATGCTGAGTGGAAAGCCATGACTAGGACGTTCCTATGACAGGTCGTCCTGCCTGATTCTTTGCCCAATCACAAATGTCGCTGTGTTACAAAGAGATAAGTGGATGGTGTGAACAATAAAAAGGAGAGAAAATTGATAAAAATAAAAATGAATAAAAATGCTTTACAGCAAGAGGTATTTTGAAGAAGTGATAACGAAATGGTGGATTTGTATGTTACGTATATAACTTAAGATCTATAAAGATGAACACGAGAAAAAAACTTTTGAAGCAATTTGCCACGCTTTCGAAGATTGTCAAGCACAGGAATAATAATAATAATAATAATAATAATAATAATAATAATAATAATAATAATAATAATAATAATAATAATAATAATAATAATATTAATGATGATGATGATGATGATTATGATGATGACGACAACAACAACAACAACAACAACAACAACAACAACAACAACAACAACAACAACAACAACAATAGCTGCAGCAGCAGCAGAAACAACAGAGAGAAGAACAACAATAGCTGAAAACAGCAACACTATTTATCATAAAAGGCTGATAATCAGCGCTTTTTTAAGTTGTTTAAAAACTTTATTTTGAAGTTAAATGACCTTTAGACTCGGATAAACTTCGAAATATTACTTCATCGTTTTCGCATACCATTAAATTCAGTAGACATGACGTGCACCAAAAGACTCTTTACCTTGAGTATCCCTAGTTCAATAGACATTGATCACAAGACTTGATATTTGCATGCCACAATTTCGGTTTGCTTCTCATGTTTCAAGACTTAGATCTTGCATGACATCTGTTTCGTGTACATGCTCCATACGATTGAACCCTGCATGGATTTGAATCTTCCGGTTCCATTCCATAGATTCGGTGTACATGCATCACAAATCTTGAATCATTCTTGTCAACAGTTCAACTTACATGCGTCACATGACTAGAATCTCACATGCCATCAAGCGGGGTGACATGCGACAAGAGATTAATCCGTTCATTGCTCTGTGCAATTCGCAGTATAATACCTTTTTTTTTTCTAAGAGATTAAAACGATAATCTTTCTTTCTATTTTTGTAAATTACCTCACATGTTCGGTCATAGTTAAGCTTTTTTAAATGATTTTCCCAGCAGAATTCATATTCACATCTATTTGTAGAGGTGACTCATCGGCTCAAAATATTTTTGAGCATCTTACTCACTTTTTCATAACTGTAAGCAGACATTGAATAGCGTGGAAAAAGAACTGAACATAATTATGCTGGGAAATACTTCTCTAGTACTTGCGTGCATTTGCTGTTAAAGTGAAGTTAAGGAAAGTTATATTCTTATATTGTGATTACAGTAAAAACGGTGTGTTAGGACTACTTATCGAAAATTCTCGCATTTGAGCCTTTTTGGGGGTATATGCGAATCAGACAGAAATGAAAAAGTTCAAAATTTGCCCAAATTATATAATAATTTTACAGAAGTTAAAAAAAAAAGTTTTAGCAGATGAATTAAAACAAAAAACAAAACACAAGAAAAGGGCGCCAAGGACAGTCTCGACGGGCAGCCAGGTGGCTTGACGAACCTCGTGATAAGTCACTCGTAACCACCGCGGCAGCACAGCATGCAAGGCAAAGGCGTCGCGTTGCCATAGACAACTCGTAAGCAGTAATATACTGTCCTACTTGTTAAAACGCTAAGCTGTAAGGACCAGTCTACGAAGCAAAAACATATTTTTCCTAACCAGCTTGAATAGTCCGCTCACTGAACTTTGGACTCTGCTTGAATAGTTGGAACAAACGAAAGGCATGTCTTGCTTTTAAACTTCCCCCCTCCTTTTAAAATACTTCTTCATTGTTTTAAGGACCTTGGAGGCACAGGTTATGCATGTCTTAATAGAACATTATGTAAGATTCACAGGGCCTTTTCTCATAGAATGATTTGAACCAAGATGTTGGTAGAAATCAAATCGGTGAGGTTGCGCCTCGGAATGATTGAGGCAAAAAGAAAAGAAAGACAAACTCGCAGTGGATTGGTTATAGCACAGAAGCATAAACAAAAAAAAAATAGATAAAAGTTTTCAATACTATTTATATTTTGCATTGCAATATCTGATTATATCAGCATCCTCACAAAACGTGCAGAACATAAAATTACACAACTCAGTCGATATTAGATCTAGCTTGAAAACTATTTAATGAACTCATAAAATGGGAATTGCAAAATTGAGCAGTACTTTTTACTTCTAACATTCGACTTTTTTGGTACTTCAATTAAAACCGATTTATGATAGAGGGCTGGTACAGAGAGATACGGTTTCAAAGGAACCGGGTTAAGTTTCAACAACCGATGAATCGATTTGAATAACGAAGGCTTTCACACATTTCAGACGAAGAGTGCAATAAAAACAATCAAATGGACAAGTCCCTTCATACTACAGCTATGTAGCACTTTTGTCTTTTGCAAAGACCCACTGACGGCCAACTGTGCCAATCGAAAACGAATTTTAAAAAAGGGAAGGAAGAAAGTGGTACATATTTTAGATTGTGGTATTTACTTTTCCTGCATTTTCTTTCAAAGCATGTTTCAAACTCAAAATTGCAGACTGCATTTGCTTGTCTTTCTCTTGTCTTGAGCTAACTTTAAGAACAGGTTCGCCATTGCAAAATAGTTTTGAAATCAGTAATACAGTTTTACCTTTCCTTGAAACCCCGAGTAAGGACGGAAGATGTGCTACTCTTTAGAACGGTGCATACAGTTTTAGTCATATGAGCTGATTATAACTAGGAGCTAGTGTACTTTTGATTAAAGCATATAAAGATCAACACTTTTTAGAAAGATTTTGACAATAAATAAGAAAAAAAAAGAAAAGCACCCGTACATAAAGAAACGGAAAAAGCATTGTTTTTTTTTGTTTTTTTTTTAATTTCGTTTTAAGCTGTAAATTAAAATGGCATCCATCTGTTTCTTCTAGTTTTCAACTCCAAATATTAATGATGATAAGAAAAAAAAAAATAATGAGCGCGTAAAAGTCAACATGTTTACAAAGCTACCCGTAAGTCTAGTTCTGAAGGTGAACATGATTCGATACAATAAATTACATTTTATTTCACTTCGAATCCACCGCAATTTTTTTCCCTTTTCTGAATTTTAAAGACCGAACAAACTGGTTACAGGCAGAAATTTGAAGAAGCATGCTCGAGGCAAAGAATATTCACGACGTTAAAGCTGCAATGCGGTTTCCAGAGCTTAGGTCTGCAGGAGGGCAATGGCGTGAATTCACATTTTTGGAAACGCTACTAGGCTTATAATTCCGCAGTATGAAAAATACCTCTGACTGGTCGGATTGACGCACTGCGACAAGACGTCGCCTTAAAACTTAGGTCCCTTTCCCGGGTAGCTTCACTTGCCCCGCTGGACGTGACACGCTTCGGTTCTCACCTCCAAAGTGACGGAAAACTTCTCTCTGTGGAACAGCCTTGTACTGTGTTTCATTTCCATTCCAACTAACTCAACATATAATCTACAGAATGGTAAGTAAAATGATGGAATCGTTTTGAAAAAAAAAAATTAGGCTACAAAGAGTAAAGAAAATACTTTAAAATGCTAGGTTGTATTTGTACCTCATAAGTTTTTTTCAGCTTCCCGTAAATTTCAACATAAATTTTTATTCAGTGAATTTGCACTTTGAAATTTTCTTTACTTGTCACAAACAGTTTTAAAGACGTAGATGTCGCTGTTCGAAGGTTTTGATAGTTAAAGCGATAAAATTTTCTAAGATTTATCACAATGCTCTGAAGAGAATTCCAGCTTTTAGACAATTTGATAAATGGAAGAAAGGAGGATTCTCATCATTCATCAAAGTTTATGCATTCTTTTTTTTTTTTTTTTAAGCAACGAATATCTTACACGACACCCGACTCACTTAAGAGACAAACTGAATATACATTTCTTCACCCAAAGTAAATTGCTTCTCCGCCTCTGTAAAATTGTCTGTCTGTGTTGTGTTATTCTGCCTCTTCACCCATAGTTGGTTTTTTTTTTCTTCTGATCTCTAAATCTCTTCCTTCTAGTCC
>JAWDGP010005812.1:462500-467500 GCA_033675545.1 Elysia crispata
TCTGGACTCAGCATTTTCTCCTCCTTCCCCTATAAGTAATCTAAACCGGGGAGCGGGAGAACCAGACGAGACTCCATTGGTGTCCCCTGACGCAAAAAGATTCCAATTCAAGACGTTCATTTCCCGCAGCACTCAGAATGAACGTGTGAAGGCGTTTTAATAATTGCAGCTTGAACCTGTCGCACGCTCTGTTAACGGCTATGGCCTAACACAATTTTTAACACAAGAATAAGCTATTTTCATGCGCCTTTATTCACTGTTTGAGTCAAATTTTCCTCGCCTTTCTCCCACTCTCGTATCTCAATTTCTGATATACGACATGCCTTGCAAATAAGAATTATCATAACCTGTCGTTAACTGGTACCGCGCCTCAGAATTATCGTTAAGAGATTTATAACTGAGCCTACGCAGTCATTATTATTACTTGTGAACTGAAACCAAACC
This sequence comes from Elysia crispata, assembly GCA_033675545.1. NCBI lineage: Eukaryota > Metazoa > Mollusca > Gastropoda > Plakobranchidae > Elysia > Elysia crispata. The sequence continues at coordinate 462,945 of JAWDGP010005812.1, forward strand.
GCTGGAAGTCGGTGACAAATGGTTTATTGGGTTACCTTTTATCAGTCCCGTGTGTCTTGTTACCCCCCCAGCTTTCAGCGTTTCCTCTTCTACTCGTCTCCTACCTTTCCTTCCTGGGACTTAGGTGTCTGATAATTGATTGGCACCAACCGAGTTCAGATACAGGATTGCCATGCTCTTGCTTACAAGGTGATTTTGGAGGAATTTCGATCCCTACCACAAACTGAAAATCTTACTGTTATTGAACTGAATAATTATATAAGTTCGAAGTATGTAGTACAAAGCCTGTTTTTTTTTCCCCTCGTTACATGGTTTTAGATAACTTTCTCCAATTTCTTTTCAAAACATACATTTAGTGATTTGCAAAAGCAACGTTGAAAGCAGTTCGAAGAACGCTTGTTTTAATCCGCTTTATTCATTCTTATCTTTGGCAACTTTTTAGTGAAATGAAATTAAAATATAAAAATAGAAGCTTTTCCTTTTTCAAATTACACTTCATTAGGTAAATTATTCTAGCAAACATCTAAGGGCAATATTAGTTAAATATCTAATATCTCTCTCTCTCTCTCTCTCTCTCTCTCTCTCTCTCTCTCTCTCTCTCTCTCTCTCTCTCTCTCTCTCTCTCTCTCCCTCCCTCACATGTATTATCCAAATAAATGTATGTCTAAATTTATTTGTCCTTCCAGCTTAGAAATTGTGTCTTCCTCTGCCTCTGTTGCCAATCCCCCTTTTTTAAAAACAGACATACAGACACTTAACAACTTTTGTCTAATTTCTTCATTACTACTTCACCCACTTTTCAAAACTGTTTTTTTTTTTTCCTCGTTTCGCAAAACTCAGGCAGTTCTTATCGTCGCATGAATGAGTTAAAGCTTAAAACTTATGCTAAAATAAAAACCATACACTACTTTGAACACACCCACACACACACAAACTGGCTCATAGTAAAGGATTTTGGTCCTGAAAGCAAAAGTTTTCAAAGGGTGAGAATCTGAAATCAATAAATTCAAACTAGCCTTCACCTATATTATTAAATTATTACGATAAAAGATTTATTGTAATGTAGATTTCTTACTTTGTTTTCCGCTTCACAACCGATGTTTGACGTCACTTTTTCTTTCCTCTTTTCTTTTCTTTTTCTTCTATAGTTATATACCTATAAGATCGTGCAAGCTTTTACAAATAAAGAGCGTTTATTCTTCTCTACTTCAGTTACTGCTTTTTGCCTGATTCCGTCTATAGGAACCTTTTTTTATTTAAAACTTTGCGCTAACCGTAAGGTTTTTTTTTCTTTGTTTTTTTTTTTTTTACTTGGCCTGTTTGACATTTGAGTTTTCTGCTAATGTTTATCAACCGTTTCGTTTGTTAAAATATTTTAGCCATTAGCGCTTCCTGTTTTCTTTTATGTAGATAAATGAGACTTTAAATATTTGTTTAAAATCTGATGTTTCATGGTGAGTCACACGTATATTATCTATCCTTCTCTAGTGAACTCTGTCTCTGTCTCTCTGTCTGTGACGCTCTCTCTCTCTCTCTCTCTCTCTCTCTCTCTCTCTCTCTCTCTCTCTCTCTCTCTCTCTCTCTCTCTCTCTCTTCTTTACCATCACTAGTTTCTCGTTCCGTCTAAAATAGTTCATTACTCCTCTTGGCTCTTACTATGGCCACTAAAGAGTTCTTATTTTTGTAAGACAAAAAGTTGTGTTACCTTTATCGAAACTTTCAACTCTTCTCTGAAAAGTTTGTTTGATCATTATGCTTTTGAGTATTCTCTGCTTTTTTTTCTCTAGCTGAGAAAGTAAAGAGAAGAAGCTAGATGAGAAAATTATTCATATTACTCAATTGTTATTCAGTTTTAGACCGTTGAAAACTATGGAAACAAAGTATGATCATGTTTGTAGCGGGAGCGGTATCACACTTGCTTAATCATGGGTGACAAGTCAAACAGTTCTCGCGTTTATTATTGTGGGTGGACGACACAAATACCTCTCTCAGGTAGAGCTCGTGTTCTTGTAGATGCGTGCTGCTCACCAAGGTAGTGTGGCGTGGTGTGAGAGCCGGGCGGTTAAACTTAACAGCTCACTGATATTTGCCTCGCCACGTGAAAATGCATCGGTTCGTGAGTCAATGGCTTTTAATGGGGTGTCTGCTGTGCCTGTCAAGTTTCGGAAGAGCGAGCCGAATAGCCAGGGCAGGAACCAAGAGTGAGCACATAAGCTTGCAGTGTTAGCGCGAGGGTATGCGACTTTACATGATCGTAGAGAGATAGAGCAACGGGGAGATGGAGATTGGGGAATACCTCTGCGTCTTCGGTGGTTAATTGGAAACCAATTGTCGTGAAGGGCAGATCCCATTTTCCTAGAGATTTAAAAAAGAAGAGATAGTTTTGTTATTCTACCTCTATTTCAATTCAGAATATATATTGTAAACCAATCTTGTTTTATCATAGCAAAGTAAAATATTATTTACGTGGCTAAAAATGAAAAAACAAAAAAAAAAGGAAAACAGAGAGAGAGAGAGAGAGAGAGAGAGAGAGAGAGAGAGAGAGAGAGAGAGAGAGAGAGAGAGAGAGAGAGAGACAGACAGACAGACAGACAGACAGACAGACAGACAGACAGACAGACACACACACACACAGACAGACAGACAGAAAATTGGCTGTGAACGGAGTCGAGCAAACTTTTTCTGACTTTATAACGATGATTGAAAAGTTATATAAAAGGAAGGTAAAAAACAACCCAATTAACTACAGACCTTTAACGAAATATCGAAATTTAGACAGTTTTGGTCTGGGCTGTGTGTCAACTTCCACTGAGAGGAAAAGCAAACGTCATGGAAGAGCGAACAAGAAAAGCTGAACTTAATAAGAACTTTATTTGGCGTGGGTGGGTAGGGGGAGGGCCTGACAAAAGGGTGCCACCGAGTAGACCAACTTGCCGCATTGCGGCACCCCAGCACTGGGTTTTACCTACCTGAGTGGGTCACGTGACTCTCTCACGACCCAGGCAGCAGTGCAGTCTAAACCTGTTTGGCACTGTATTATCTCTAGTCTGTTTAGCTTGGCATATTTGGGCTTTGCTCTTTATTCACAGACGCGGTACAATGTTTTTAGTTTTGGTACAATAAGTAATCGGGGAATGTTTTTACTTTGTATTCATGTTTCTCAAGCTATGGGCAAAACGGCATGGTCGCAACGACAAAGTCTCACAAGTATAAGAAGAAGCATTACGAAGACTAAAGCGAATTTCTTGAAAAGTAAAAAAAAAAAATAAAATAAAAAAGAGAGGAGAAGAAAGAAAAACGAATTAATGCAGTGTGAACGAGGTGAAAAGTTGTCGTTTAACTTTTGTGAATTTTATTATTGCTTTTTTTGAAGTGTTGCGAACGCCTCTAAAGATGCTTTTGCTTCAATTTCTTTTTTTTTAAATAAAGAGAAAAATAATGACTCGCTTTTTTTCCAATTGCTCTGAAAGGAACGTTTCGTCACATTCGTAACCAAAGTGACATAGGCATAAAAATAATTTACTTTTTTATTTCCACTCAAATCGTTTAAGACGTGCATGATACTTTGCTAATGTATTACACATCTGGGATCTTCAATGAAAATGAAGCTACTTCGAGTTGAAAAGAAATCTACTTTAAATATCAAGTTAAAATTATTATTGTGCTGATCGAAACTGTTCACATCCAATAACAATAAGAATGCAACGTAGCATAAAGGTTTGTGCTATACTTTCACCACTTTGGAAGTTGTTAGACTCGTTTTCTCCTGAGTTAGGCGGTCCTACATTTTCACTTAATCTGGCGTTATCTTGGAGACACACACAGCTATAAAAAAAAAAATTAATAAAAAAAAGATAAGGAGATAGACGCATGCCCAGATAGAAATATGCACAGACGCATTATAGATAAATAGACAGAGAGTTATAGAAGGCAATGGAGAGGAAGTGAAGGAGGGAGAAAGAAAGAGATAACAAGGAGAGGAAGAGAGACTTTATCAATATATCATATTTGTTCACGAGATCAATTCGCCTTGTGTAAAACCAAATGAGACACGTCAGAGTCAAAAGGCATGATTATCTCCACAGTCAAAACATGGCAATTAAACAAAAGAGATCACGAGAAAGCTTTCCTGAGATTAATGATATATTAAGAAAATGTACAACAAGACAGGTCATTTTTTTATACTCTTAGATCAAATGACGAGGTTTTCATCAGATATTGACAATACCTGTGCTATTATCATTCTATTTTCTCTCAGTTAAATACCAAAAGAATTAAAGGAAAGTTAGAAAGTAACGACAATCATTATGTTACATCACTTGACTTATTTAAAAAAAAAAAACCGAATGGAAAAACACGTCATGTAAACCATTATAATGTTGTTATAAGAGCATTGTGTAAATCATATCGAGGCAATTTGATGTTAAAGTTCAGATGCCTTCAACAACAGCAACAAAATGAAATGTTATAATAAAGATGCACCAGGAATCACGTTAAGATTAATTACTCTAGTGCTGAAGACATAGTTATCATACATTCTCATTTCCAAGAGATAG